>KV458908.1:25949-79112 GCA_001662605.1 Pseudogymnoascus sp. 05NY08
CTCCACCTAGTGTTTTATGTCTCGTTATTAGAACTAGCAAGAGGGAATACCCTAATTGCGACCAACACTGAACTCCAGCCTGAAAATGAGATTATTAAATATGAGGTCAAGGCGATCCTAGACAAGAGGTTAGTAGGACGCTGCAAAGAGTTTCTGATTAAATGGAAAGGTTACGAACTAACGGACAACTTGTAGGAAACAAGAAACAACCTTAGCTGCCTAGAGTTGTTAGAGGAGTTCTACCGTCAGCACCTAAGCGATTAAAGAACCTAGGGGAGAGGCCCTAGTAAGGGTCGTGTTTAGGGCCAAAGGCCTTAGAATTAGTATTAGACGGAGTTAGAAGAGTGGAACGAGCCTCAGCCTCTTACTAGTTGCGCTCCTCAGCCTCTTCTAGCTCATTAAGGGTAGTGAGGCCACGACATAACATCTCACCACCCTGCTCATGCAAGAGCGCCCTCTGTTTCTTAAGTCGTTGGGATCGTGCTAGGCTCTTGATAGCAGCCTAGTAAGCTTAGAGAATGGATAGTTCAGTAAGCTCCTGCTCTTAGTCTAGTCAATCTTCCTTGCGCTTAAGCTTCTCCTAGTCAGCAACAGATGGACTAGATTTGTTGCAACCTAGGGCGTTTACTCGAACACATTCACCACAACGGGTTGAACGAGAAGAGATGATGCAGTCCAAACCCCTCTTTTTACAGCGTGTGTAGGAAGGCATTAGGACTCCGTTCAAAAGGATATGTTTAGCAAGAAGTTGGCGTTGCTTCAATTTCGTATGTTTACTAGAAGACATGATGGCAGCGCAACCTGCCAGGTAATTAAGTGGGCGCTACCCCACTTAAGTAGTTAGCAATTTTCTTACTCAGCAGACCTAAGGGACTAGGCCTTAGGAGAGGGACCTAGTGTTACAGTTAGAAACATGATGTGATTAGTTAGGAGAATTCAGGTGGTAGAATAGGAAGTCTAGTATCAGACTCCTAGCAACGCCAACCCATTTAGGGATTAGCGACTAAGCAAACTAAGGGATCCTAGGAACTAAGTGGCTCCTAGAACCCTAGGGCGCAGGAGCAGGGGCAGGCGTAGGAGTACCTAGGTTCCTAGGACGCTAGGTCCTAAGAGCCAATCACGTCCCACAACCCCATGTGATGGATATATAGGATAGATGGATATATTATTATATCCACCACTATCCATATATCCCTTTAGCACAACGCCACTATATAAGCAGATAGTTAGTTCTTAGATAGGAGCTTCGTGCTCAACTCAATATAGTATTTGTTATATACTAGTAACGTGTTTTACGAAAGCCTTTATGTCTAATCCCCTGCCTCCTCTGTTAAGTAAACTACGCAACGAAACCTCTATGTGTCTTATACGTTTAAGACCTAGCGTTACATTAGGGTAGGCGTTATAGTCATTACTATGCGTCCTTCAGAATAGCTCTAGGGCTTCCTCTATAGTATTTATGTAAGCCCTTTCCTTATCCATTCGTTTCTAAAGGTCAGCCAACTTTAAGGCCATGCTCTCGCCCTAGTCTACTATAGAGTAGCTGGCTTCTATGGGCGTAGCTAGCTTAGTGGCCTTAGTCGCTAGTGTCGCCCCCCTAGAGGTCGCTTAAGTAATCCGTCTTTCTAAGCTTGCCATCCTAACCTAGTAGGCTGGATATGGGTTAAGTTAATAGAATTGTAAAGCATAGGCCTAAGGGTCTCACAGGAGTCTAGGGAACCAAGTTAGGAGGCAGGAAGGTATCGTATTCTATAAGCATAATAGGTCTATGTAGATACAGCAACTATTGACTAGAGAGCCTCATCTTTAGGCTCCTAGTCCTATTTCTATTCAGTAGTCCTCAGTAAGGGCCACTGCTCCATAGTAGGGCTTCCCCTAAGTTAAGGGCCACTGTCCACGTCTGTCCACGTGAGGCCACGTAACGTGCTGCCTTACATTTGTGATTTCTAAGTGCGAACTAAACTTGTAGAATTCTATAGGGCTACGGCCTTTACTTATGCCGTGGCCCTAAAGGCTATTCTACGTACGAAACAACTATAATACATTACGGGTTCTAGGATGTGTGCCTAATTCTACCTGAATTTCAGGGCTAGAATCACATCCCTCCTAACTTAGAGCAAAAACAGGTCACCTAACCTATAGTCATGTAATTCACCTCCAAACAGTGCTTCGTCACGTGACTCACCTCCTTGCTAGTGATTTACTCCCTTTTTCCTGTATATAGGCTTCACTTTAGGCCTCCTTCCTCCTTCTTCCTTCTTTATCACTACGCAACTCTAGTCTTCGTACGAAGGCAGCACCCAACACTTCCAACTCTTTTTCCAGCTTTAAACTTCTCTTCTTCATCTAAAGATGTCTTCTGCTGTAGACTTTAGTGCCAGCAGCACTGCCTCTAGGGCTGGGGGTGGCCGCCGTGGCCGTGGAGGTGGCTGTGGAGGTCGTGGGGGTCGTGGTGGTGGCAAGGGCCACTACAAACTAAAGGTGATGTTGACTTTTTTCCTTCGTTTGAACATTTCTCATTTTCGACTTTTCGTTCAAAGCTGACTTTCTCTTAGAATAATTTCAACACAAGCACCACTCAAGCCATCAAGGCCAAGAAGACTGCCACTGCTAATATGCAGTACATTACTAATAACTTCCCTATGCGCAACTAGATCATCTAGCGCCCAAACTAAGAAATGGACCTCTCTAAGCACACTTCGTACGGAATCGCTGTTGAGCTGTAGGCCAGAGGCAATCTCAATGAGCCTCCCGGCAACAGCTGCAACTGTAGTGCCAGCCCCTTTACCACAGGGTGCATCTCCTCCTCTACTAAGTATGGCCCTAGCAAGAAGGTTCCGTTCGGAGGTTCTTGCGCCAACTGTTTCTAGGGTGGCCAAGGTGGCTGTTGCTCTCTTCGTGTTAGTGGTAGTGAGTTCTCTCTTCTCTTCTCCCGTTCTCTACTAACTCCTATAGCTCACTCTTATGTTCGTTTAGGCTCCCTATACTAAGACAAGGCCTATACGAACACTCACCTTAGGTCTAGCTTTAACCTTAACACCACTAATGGTGTCCGCAATGCTCTAGCGGAGATCAAGGGCATTAAGCGTGCTCTTAACAACTATAGGAGGGCTCTAGAGGCTAGAGCAACTATAGAGGGTGTTTCGTCTAAAGAGGATAGGGACAGCAATGGCTCTAAGGCCACCTAGGAAGGATTTGAGGAGTAGATGGCTCTAGAAATTTACTAGTCTATACAAGACCATAGAAACTAATGCGATGATTTCCTCCATACTTCTTATAACAAATGAAATATGTAATGAATAGACAGCGTCTATTTGACCACCTTCTTCTTTAGTGCCTTCCGTAGAGAGTAAGCTGTACAGTTATCTTGCGTCTACACACTGTTTGTACAAAGCTCCTTTGTACGGACCTAGATTAAAGTGCTCCCTGTATTTCCTTAGGCTACTTTACCGTTCGTACGTAGCGTTTCTTCGTTTGTAGAAGGGACTAGATCTACCCTTCTATTTGTTTCGTTTGAATCTATACTCTTTGTATTTAAAGCCGTATCTCTTTCATTTAAACTACTACCTGCGTTAAGATCCTCACTTAACAACTTCCCATTTAAATACTAGACTGTAATTCCAGACTCTTCGTTTAGAGCTCCTTAAGATAGGGGCTGTAAATCCATATCCTTAAGAGTAACGTAGGAGGCTGTTGTAACTGTAATAGGCAACTCCTGTGTAGGTGTACGTAATTCCTAACTCTTATGTACAGTCCTTTCACTCGTCATAATGGCGGGTTCGTTTAAAGATGCTACGCTTAGAAGCACTTCGTTTAAGAGCACGTCTGCCCTTGTTTGCTCATTTAACTAAGGGATTACCATAGGACCCTATAACTAAGTATCTACACTTTAAGCGATTGCTCTTAAAGGTATCTGTTAGGGTGTAGTATCATCTATCTCTTCCTCTTATGCCTCCTTTTCTTCTCTCCGTTTAAGAGCAAGGACTCTAGCTCTAAGCTTCTTAAAGATTGCTTCTTCGTATAAGATGTTGCCTACTTTTCCCTCCCTAATCTTACTTGAATCTAGTCCTCTAGATTGTAGATTCAGCTATTTACGCTTAGTAATCATTGCTAATTCCTTAAATGAATACCCTAAAACGCCCTCTTGTTTGAGGATTTCCTAGACTTCGTTCGAAGGTGCTATAGGCTCGAACTTCGAATGAATACCATCTAAATTAAAGCTTAACTTCCACTGCCCTGTTTCTATATTAACTACAGAACTATGTAGCGGCAGTAATCTGTTCCTATAAATAAGGCTTTTAACGATTTTGTCATAACAGTCTTGTAAGGCGTACGTTCTAATTAGTGCTGCCATAATAACTTTGTACGGGCTATACCACTTTAAACGGAACTTCTATAGGTTCTCATCTCATACAAGAACATACGTTCTAACCTTTATGTCTAGTTTTAGGGCAAATTGCTCGTCTTATATAAGCGAGGCTTAAATTGCTGCCTCTATAAGCTTCTTGTTAGCATCTACTCAGGCTTCGTTCGAACGTGCATGTCGTTTAATGAGTTCTTAGATCTTCACCTCTTACGAGCTATCTCAGCCTTCGTACGGATCTCCTAGTAACTTTAGGTTAACGCTATAGAGGAGGTAGAATGGGCTGTACTTGCTAACAGCATAAATACGAATTCAAGTAGCAAAGACTACTTGTGTGAGGTATTCGTCCCATATCCGTACAGGCTTCCTATATAAATATTTCGTTAACATTGCTCTAATTGTCCTGTTAAATTGTTTGAGCTTCCTATTCGTTTAAGGGTGATAAGGGGTAGTCGTTTAATGTTTGACTTTTATAGGCTATAGGAACGCTTCTATAGCCTCTAAGACAAGGTTTGTGCCATTATCCGTTAAGATTTTGTTTAGAATGCTATATACTACAAATATATTATAGTGGATAAAGTCCATAACAGATTGTGTGGTTACATCCTTTAATGCTTTTACTATAGGCCATCCTATAGATCGTTTAATGGCTGTTATAATCTAACGATTCCCATTATACGTTTAAGGCAATATTCCTATTAAGTCTATTAACCATTAATCAAACAAGCAAATACTCTCTTGTTTAAGGGTATTCTAAGGACCTCGTACGACGTTTGTATAAGCGCCCTTTAACGCTTGACAAGCTAGGCACATCTGTATCTGATTTTAGACGTCGTGCTCTATTATAGGCCACTAAACTCTATTCTATAGAGCTCCATTTAGGCCTAGCTAACCTAGATGTCTGTAATCCTAATGTGCTCGTTTAAGGTATACCTTCTAAAATATTAGGGCAAGGTATGCTGCTTGTCCTATCTCTGTTTTCTTATATAAGAGAGTATCTTTCTCTAATACAAAACTAGATAGCAGGTGATTCTTGTCTTCTAGAACTGCCTTCCGTAGCTTTTCGTTCGAAGGCTCCTCCTTCGTACAAAGATATTTTATGAGAGCTTCCTCCTATTCATTCTCATCTATAGAGTAGATGGAATTAAACTGCAACTAGTAGGCTTCACTAGTGCTAATAAAGTTAGGGCAGCAACTAATTACGTCTAGAACTATAGCCTCCTTTCCAGGCCTATACTATATGTCTAAATTATACGTTCCAAACTCTATAATCTAGTAGGCTAGACGTTTTAATAGAACCTTAGTATCCTTAAGATACTTTAAACTCTTATGATCTATAATAATCTTCGTTTAAGTATAATTATCAATATAATAACTCCACGTTCAAAGCGCGTGCTTTATCACTAGTAATTCCTTTTCTTATATAGCATAGTTAAGTTCTACTCCTTATAACTTCTAGCTATTATATACAATAGGGTGCAATAGCCTGTCTATTCCTAACTGTAGCAAACAGCATCCTATTGCCCATTCTAAAGCGTCTGTTTCAATTACGAACGGACGGTGGAAATCAGGTTGCGTAAGGATAGGTTTGTTCGAAAGTGCTTTCTTTAGTAGTTCAAACGAAAGCTGGCACTTTGCTGTCTATGTTATAGGCCTATTCTTCCGTTTCCATTTCTTAGGATCCTCTTCCTTTAGCAGATTGCTAAGTGGCGCTGCTATTATGGCGAAGTTTCGTACGAAGCGTCTATAGTAGGAAGCAAGGCCTAGGAACTGTCGAACTTCATGTACGTTCGAAGGCGTAGGCCACTCCTTAACAAGCTTTGTCTTTAAAACAGCCGTTCAAAGCTGTCCTTGCCCTATAATGTGTCTGCAGAACTTAACTGTCTCTACTCCTATAATGCATTTGCTTAGCTTTGCATATAACTTGTTCGTACGAAGACTCTTGAGAACTAAGGATAGGTGCTCCTTATGTTCTTAATCTGAATTAGAGAAGATGATGATATCGTCTAGATACACTATAGCAAATTTGTCTAAATATGGCTGTAGTACTGTATTTATCATCGTTTAAAACGTAGTAGGTGCGTTCGTAAGTCCTATAGGTATAACTAGGAATTCAAACTTACCCTGTTAGGTGTTAAAGGCTGTCTTATCTATACTCTCTTCTACAACTCGTAGTTGGTAGAATCTAGAGAGTAGATCAAACTTGCTAATCCGCTTTGCAGACCCTATTTAATCAAGATAGTCTTAGATACAAGGCAATAGGTAGGTGTTCTTCTTTATAACAGCATTTAGCCCATAGTAATTAATACACATACGCCATTTACCCTCTAGCTTCTTTACAAACAGTACTAGGAATCCCTATAAGCTCAAGCTCGTACGGATTAGGCCTTTATTAAGAAGGTCCTTAATCTACGTAGCTTGCTCTTCTGCTTATGTATATAAGACTAGGTATACAGCTTGGTTTATAGCAGCTGCATCCTCTATATCAATTATGTATTCCTACTATCTCTTAGGTAGTAACAATTCTAGGAGTTCTAAACGGAAACAGTCCTTATATTCTTTAATGACCGTTTGAAACTAGCTTAGAATATCCTTAGGTAAGTCGTCTGAAACCATTCGTACGAAATATACCATTCCTTAGGATCCCTTCGTTTAGAGCGTCTTCTTAACATCTTAGGATGTAATAAAGTTAAGGGCAGCTTCTTCTATCGTTTAAGCAGGGCGTCTTAACTATAACTTATGCTTCCCTTTACAGTCCTTTACCGTTACTTCTAAACGAGCCTAATTTATCGTTAGGTTTGCTAATTAAAACCATGTTAATCCTAAGATAACATCGTAGCTTAGTATATCAATAACTACTACGCTTATTAATATAGTATAGGTGCTGATTTGTATAAACAGTCAGACTAATTCGTTCGAAACCATAGCACCTCCATCTAGCAAATTAACTCTTATAGTAGGCCCTTTTCTTATTCCTCCTATCTTTTCTACAACTCTTTAAGCAACGTAGACTTAATCAGCTCCACAATCAAGAAGCATTTGTAGGGTCTAAGATAGGCCCTATAGGGTCTCTCCATTCACAACCATCATACTGCTTCCGATCGAATTTAGGGAGCTGAGGCATTCGTTCGAAGGCGCCTCATTATCCTCTTGTAGTATGTCCTTCTCTTCTAAAGGGTATTCGTACGGAATGGAGGCCTCCTATAGCGCATCACCTAGCTGGCCCTTAAGGTCTAGGGATGCTACTAGTTTTCTAAGTCTCCATTTCGTCTTCCGTTTAAATAGCCTTTCTAGCCTAAGTCCTTCGTTCGAGTACAATTCCGTAAGATGTGCTCCTTGCTATTACACCTAAAGCAAGCTTTGTTTTCTATACACCATCTCTTATGTCCCTTTAGGTCTGTCCTCGCATTTAGAATATTGCTCCCTATCCTATAGTTTTGGCCTTAGGTTTCGTTCGGAGTTGCCTTTTGCAACTGCTGTACTCTATATAGAGCCTAATCAACATCATCTGCTTTCTTAATATAAGTATTAAGATTGCGAATGTCTCTATAGTTCTCTTCCATTTTCACTTGGATGTCCGTTCGAAGTCCTGTCTAGAACCTTTAGAGGATCTCATATTCCAAGGGAATAGGGTTAAGGAATAGGACTTAGTGCTTTAGGGAGTTAGCAAAGTCCTGTACAGAGCCGGTTTACTTTAGAGCTTTGTACTTCTCACGCCTTCTTTTAATTAAATGGATGTCCCTAAATGCTTGCTATAGCTCTTTGAAGAGCTCTAAGACGGTTGTAGGGGTCGTACGAGTAGTTAGGCCCTTACTAACTTGGAATTAAAGGTTTGTCTACTATGTTAACGCAGCACCCTTAAAGTACTAAGTAATATACTTAACAGCTTACGTAGCCTTAAGGTTCGTTTAAGTAAGCTTCTTAAAGCGTTGTAGGAAGCTGTACATATCCATACACCATTGCTCGCACGCTCTGTTCTTTCGTTTGCCCCTATACTTACAGGGTTCCTTAAGAGGTAGCTAGGCCTTTACTATCTAATGTAACAGTGCGCTTCTAAACGTAGGAGTTCTAGGCAACAGAATAGCTGTAGGAATAGCTGTAGGAATGGTAATAGGCGGTGTTTCGTTCGAAGTTGACTCTGTTGCCTCTAAACGAAGGTTTGAAAACCGCTCCTCTATCCTAGCAAACTAGGCGTTAAGCCTCTCCTTAAAGGACTAAAGCAACTAAGTAGTCTAGACGTTCATGTCCTAGATCTAGCTGTTTGTAACTTACTCAACCGTCTACTATAGCATTAGGCAGTCCTGTTCCGACATTCGTACGAGCTGCAATCCTTCGTTCAACATATTACAAAGTGATAGTTTTTAATAGGGAATTGGTTTTAAAGTTGATTCTTAGGTTGAATGTCTCATTTTTACAGAGGCAATTCTTCCTTATGCTCTTATTAAGGGCATAATCGTTTGAACCTCAGCCCCTATTATCACATCTTTGTCTCAAAGTAAGGGGGTCATTACTTCCCTCATTCAATTAAAGAATAGTGCGACAATAGTGCGGTTCTTATGAGGCTCCGAACGTAAGAAAGCTGCCCCTCAGCCCCCTTCCGTTCGAAGCCCCTAAGGAGCCAGGTAGAACTAGACACCTTTTTCCAAGCAATTGCTACCAGATGTGATTTCCGAGCGCGAACCAAACTTGTAGAATTCTATGGGGCTACGGCCTTTACTTATGCTGTGGCCCCGAAGGCTATTCTACGTACGAAACAACTATAATACATTACGGGTTCCAGGATGTGTGCCTGATTCTGCCTGAATTTCAGGGCTAGAATCACACATTAGTACAGCTCTTGCTATTACGAGATGCAAAATACAGGTCACATAGCCCTCTTAGAACATATGATACTGTAAAGGCGTAGGGCCTAGGGTGTCACAGGGGTCTAGGGAACCAGATCAGGAGGCAGGAGGTAGGGTTGTATTCGTGTGAAGCACAATAGGTCTACGTATATACAGCGACTATTAACTAGAGGCCTCAACCTAAGCCTCTAGCCCCTTATATACAGGAACCCGTAGGCCCTAGTTTACCAAGCCCACTAGGTCCACTGTAGGAGCGTGGCGCCTCACGTGCCCTCACGTGAGGGCCGCCTTACAGATACCCTGTATAACTCTTGCTATTATGAAACTAGTGAGATCTATATAGGGAGGGAGTATAAAACGATTAACATCTTTCTCTTCCCTCTAAGCGCCACACTTCCACATTCCCAGGCCACACAAACCCCACAGCAGTAGTCAAAATGTACCTTAAAACGCTTCTTCTAGTAGGCTTTATGGCTGCTTGAGCCGTAGCTAGTGCAGTTGATACAGAGCATTTGACATCCATCTGCGGTGCTTCTATTCCTGCAGAAGATCACCTAAACATACCAAATGCGAGATTGGAATAAAAGACCCCTTCTAACATTAGGAAGAGGGCTGTTACTATTAACGTGTTTGTACACTTTGTAGCTGTTAACGACAGGCTAGACGGTGGTAATGCCCTTGTATATCATGCCTATTCCACGATACTTGTCGAGTATGCTAATATCGGCACAGGATGGCCAGATCTGAGACCAGGTCAGTGTTCTTAACCAAGCCTATTCTTAGTACGGCATCAATTTCCGTCTCGTAGGAGTCGATAGGATAATCAACCCAGCATGGTCTAGAAATGCCGACGAGTCACAGGAGAGGCAGATGAAGGTGGCTTTACGCAGGGGTGGCATTGCAGATCACAACATTTATATATTCACTGGAATCTCTCCATTACACCACACTTCCTGGAGGTTCTCAACCCGGCAATGGCAGGGGCATTACGGCGGTCCACGAAGTCAGCCACTGGTTCGGCCTATATCATACATTCAAAGGTGGCTGCTTAGCCCCAGGAGACTTTGTCGATGACACTCCTTTCTAGCAGTCTCCGTCTAGTGGATGCCCTGCGGGTCGTGACACCTGCCCGCAACCTGGCCCTGACCCCATTCACAATTATATGAATTTTTCTAATGGCTAAGTTTATTTATTTCATCGTATACAAAAGTAATGATGTGGCCGCTAACATGCGACAGTGCTTGCCGTACGGAAGTTACTCCTGGTCAGGTAAACCGCATGACGCAAGCGGCAAGACAGTTCCGAGGCATTTCAGTGTAGATAGAGGACGGCTATTACTGCTAGGTTTCTGCTAGGTTTCATGCACTACAATAGTACTTGCTCTTTAATGCATTGCTTGATCTAAGCAAACTGTTTTTAATTGGGTAGCCTATCCAACAGCAGCGAGATGGTAGTCCGAATATCCGATTAGTTACTAGCGGCAGCGGACCTTTCAAAAATGTTCCTCTATAGGCGGGGATCATTATTGCTTTCGAACTCATAAAGCAGTTGGAGGAAGACCCCTTATCCTTCGCTTGAACTATTGACTCAATATCTTGCTAAAAGCTGCAGAGTACCATTAAAGATTATGTCGAGCTACTGGAAAACAGAATCCGAGCTGGGGAAACTAACGTGAGGGGTTTGTCATGTTCCCTTGCGTGCTGACGTAGGCTAACGTCATTTAATCAGGGGTATCTGTCGGTGACAGGATATCCGAAGCTTCAGTAGATAGTCTAAAAGTCTGCTACGAGGATTTGAAGCCTAGACGGGAGGAACGGCAAAGTATGGCGCTGTAGAATGAGTGGGTTGGTAATATTTAGATTGATGCTTACTTCGCCTGACTCTTGCCTGGTTATTGGTATTTGTCTCCGTCCACGCAGCTATATCATCTTTAACCACCTAAAATTCCCCAACTTTCCCCCCAGACTGCTTAAAATACAAACTAGGAACAAAAACATGCAACAGTAGGTGCCCGCTGGTAGTCACTCACCAAACTACTAATCCACTGATGTCAAGCAACTCTCTAGATAATACTTAATTTGGTGCCATCTGGCGTAGTGGATGAGCAAGGTGAGCAAGGGGAGCTAGATAGGTGAGAAGGTGAGTATAGCTAACCAAGAGAATATATAAAAAGCCAGCCACCTGCTTTATATTCCACAGCCTTTGTCTATATTATATATTTTCTTTAAATGTATCAGCTCAAGGTTAGAGGAAGCGATGTGGGCGGTTGAGTGGAGGGAAGCGAAGTGCATAGTTTCATTTGCAGGTACCTTTATATAGTAAATTATATATAAAGTGACTTATATCTTTAAAAAGGCAACTTTTCTTTGCCGTTTCTACATATTTTCTACCTTACATATAACTCACTATGCAAAATGACTTATA
Source organism: Pseudogymnoascus sp. 05NY08 (assembly GCA_001662605.1). NCBI lineage: Eukaryota > Fungi > Ascomycota > Leotiomycetes > Thelebolales > Thelebolaceae > Pseudogymnoascus > Pseudogymnoascus sp. 05NY08. Next base: position 37,581 of record KV458908.1, read on the forward strand.
AAATTTGGTTTAAAACTATGCATGTCGCTTACCCCTCATTCTTCAACCACGCACATGACTTCCTCCAACCTTGAGCGAAGCGAAAAGTTGGTCATGACGATTAGTTAGTTTTGTGAATGTGCCGGCTCTTGATAGCGAGCCGTTGCAAATTCCGGGGAAGGTGGGGCCAACTAGATTCCTTTTCGGTCTAGTTAATATTGGCCACCCCGCGTTGGCATACGAATAGGCCTGGTTTCTGATGGGACACCATCTCGGAATTTGGTTTCCATGATCAGCCCCCTTACGACCCGAGTGGAGATATCCGAACTCACTACTGTTTTAGTCTCATTCAATCTAAGCGGCCTTCCCCAACTATGGGGACCCCGCAGTCTCAAAATGATATAAGAATTGATAGTCTCACTTATCTGCCACGACAACTTTATCATCTTCTACCTGCCACACCTTCCTTACTTCTATATATGCATGACAAAAACAACTTATCAACAGAGCCAAATAGGTATCTAATCTCTGTCCGCCATGTCCATAGACAAGAAGCTCGACTCGGATACTGTGACGCCTGAAGAAAGGGTCCAAAGCGAGCATGTGGAACGCTCCGAGAACAAGACCATGACCGACCTGGAGGCTGATGATATCTTTGCCGAGAATTTGGCGTATGGGCCAAACGGCATTCGTGGGCTGATTGGCAACTCATACGTCTTCGGTGCCGCCTTCCTCGCTTCGCTGGGCGGCTTCTCCTTCGGCTACGACCAGGGCGTCATCTCGATTATCAACGTTATGGAACAGTTCCAAGACGCCTTCCCCCAGACGAAGACTGCGTTTGGCACTAGCCTCATGACGGCCATGCTGCTGCTGGGCGCTTTTATAGGCTGCATCTTCATGCCGTACCTGGCTGACAGGATCTCGCGGAAGTGGGCCCTGACCGTTGTGGTTATTATATTCGACATCGGCGCCATCATCCAGACCGCGGCTCAGAGCTACAGTGCCCTGGTTGTTGGAAGAGCTATTGGAGGTATTGGAGTTGGTACGCTTGCAATGGTATGTAAACATGTACTCTGTAAAGTTGTTGTTTTGAAAATGCGTACTTATATACGGAAAGCTAATGGGGATATAACACAGGGCGCGCCGCTTTACATCTCTGAGATCTCTCCGCCAAATCTACGAGGAACACTTCTCGTGCTCGAATCCATCTCCATTGTGTCTGGCGTCGTCATTGCATTTTGGATCACCTACGGTACACGATTCATCTCCAGCGAAGTCTCGTTTAGGCTCCCCTTGGGATTGCAAATGCTCTGCGCTACATTTCTAGGTGTTGCTATCCACCTCTTCCCTTACTCGCCCCGATGGCTCGCTCTCGTCGGCCGCAACGAAGAATGCCTAACCAGTCTATCAAAGCTCCGGCGTCTGCCCCCTTCCGACAGCCGCGTCCAAAAGGAGTTTAAGGGCATCGTCGCCGAGGTCGAATTCAATAAGATGGTCTTGGCACAAAGACACCCGGGAGCTGGCTCTTTCAAGCTTGAGGTGCTCTCGTGGCTTGATCTTTTCGACCGCAAGATGTGGCGCAGAACCGTGGTGGGCTGCGGAGTCTGCTTCTTTCAACAGTTTTCAGGGATCAACGCTTTCATCTACTACGCACCCACCCTCTTTCAATCTATAGGGCAGTCGCCCGAGATGGCGCTTACTCTGTCGGGAGTATTTAATGTATTGCAACTTGTCGCTGTCGCAGTCTGCTTCGTTGTCATCGATAAGGTGGGACGAAGGCCACTTGCCATCGTGGGAGGGTTTGGCGCCTGCATCTGCTATGTCGTCATTGCTGCTATTGCTGGAGTCTACTCAAAGGACTGGTCAGCAAACCCGGCTGCTGGCTGGGCAGCAGTCGCCATGGCCTTCTGCTTCATTATGGTTTATGGCGTTTCCTACTCGCCCTTGGGGTGGAGCCTGCCCCCGGAGGTGTTCCCAAATTCTAAGCGCGCGAAGGGTGTGGCTCTTTCTGTGTGCGTTAACTGGCTTTCCAACTTCACCGTTGGAATCGCCACCCCTCCCATGCTTGAAGCTATTGGTTACGGGACCTATATTTTTTTCGCCTTTTTCTGTGGTCTTTCCGGTGTCTGGGCGTTGCTTCTCGTCCCGGAGACAAAGGGCAAGACTCTAGAACAGATGGACATCATGTTTGGGGATAACAGCGGGCAGGAAGAGAAGGATTTCATGGGGATTGCAGCCGCTTCGGCTGAGCAGACCCTTATGGGCCAGGTACAAGGTCTAGACAGACATTCGCTGTATGCTTTAGGCTCATAAACAACTATATGTCATATATAGCGGATAGAGTTGAGTTATCTGAGGGGTTCGAACTTTTGGCGGGCCAAGTTTTCTCTGTACACAATATAGCACTGTATCCTTATTTATACTAGCCCATCTCATGGAATACACACGTATCTCTAAGAAGTAGGCAGTGACAAGATCTCATTTGAATCCATTGCTGATCAGTATTTGGACATCCGACAGAGTCAGCTATGTACTATGTAACCACGCGATCAATATCTATCTAAGATTTATCTGGAAAGCCAAAGTCTACATTGAAGGCCGGATATACATATCTCCTGATCCCAGCTGACTTGTAGATGTTTTCCAGAGCTTCCATGTCCTCCGCATCTAGGTCAATGATTTTATTATTCTGGTCAATTCGACTCTCCTGTACAGACTTAGTGATTACGGTGCTGCCGCGTTTGTCTAAGAATCATGTGTCAGCATTAAATATAAGAAGACGATAGGAGCAGGGGAGAACAGACTGTGATAGCTTAAGAGAACAGTGGCGGGAGATAGTCCATGCTTCGCAGCAATAGCCTGCACAAGTGACTCTTTAATCAGAGGGGATCCAGCGCTCCCAAGAGGTGAGTATGCCATGATTTGGATGTCTCTAGAATTGCAGAAAGACACCACCTCGGTTTGTGGTAGGTAGGGGTGGTTCTCAATCTGATTAACCGCAGGGATGACGGTGGCATGGGAAACCAACTCCTCTAGATACTTCACACTGTAGTTGCACACCCCTATCGCCTTCACCTTTTCCGTTCCGACTAGATCCTCCATCTGTTTCCATGTCTGGATGTGTGACCATGACAAGTCAAGATCACGGGAGCCATCTGGATGCGTGGGAAATTTGATATCGTTGCCTACAACCAACAAGTTCTCATGTCAGCATAAATGGCCATACAACTAAGCTGTACATCCATACCGTGAGGATTCATGGCCACTGGCCAATGCATAAGATAGAGATCGACATAGTCGAGCCCTAAAGCCTTCAGGCTCATGTCGAGGTTTTCCTCGACCCTAGACGAGAAGGTACACCACATCTTACTAGTGACGAAGAAATCTTCTCTCTTTACGGTACCTGAGTCCAGAGCCGCCTTGATACCTTCCCCAACCTCAGACTCATTGCCGTAACAGAAAGCGCAGTCGATGAGCTTGTAGCCGGTACGGAGCGCGTACGACACGGCGTTTTTGACCTCTCCTGGTCCAGATTGCCAGGTGCCGAGGCCTAGGGCAGGGATGTTGGCTCCTGTGTTCAGTTTGAAGTATGAGGGTGCCATATTTGCAAAGTGGGTACAAGGTGTCGTGCTTCTCATAACTGCGTTACGGCTGCGTTCATATTACTACTACCTATACCTAGCCCTTCATGAAATGATGCCGGAATTCAGTTTCCGCACAGGGCCGCCGCTGATACATATACACATTAACGGAAATTCCCTCCGAGATGACTGCCCGTGGGCAACAATGGTCTAGGCTTTGTTACGAAGATAGACCTAAACGGTATGATAACACGAGTAAACTCGCCCGTTACCGTAGGCACCGGGGGGCCAGCCAGCTCTTACGTCGCCGACGACAGTGGGAAAAGTGGGAATTTGAGTTCTGATGGGGTATTATCGCTATCGATTTCTCTAAGCCAGCCAATGCTGGATTTTGCACTTTTGTAGCCAATCAATTTTCCGGGGTTAGACATAATATAATAATGCCATACAGTTAACGTATTTCACAAGTGAGTTGCGCACACAAGCGAGTTGCGCACCCCATTTTTACACCTAAAATTACAAATTTTGTAACTAAATATCTCAACAACTACTTAGTAGTAAACTATAAAAATATATAGTTAGCCTTTTATAGGCATTTAAAGTATCTTTTCTGATTTTTAAAGCAATTAGTCTTGTAGTTATTAAGATACTAAGATTTAGGTCAAAAGTAAGGGCCAAAACTTAATATCTTAATAACCACAAGGCTAATTCCTTTAAAATTGAAAGAGAGCTCCTTAAACGCCTATAAGAGGCTAATTACATAGTTTTATAATTTATTATTAAAGGGCTGTTGAGATATTTAGTTACAAAATTCGTAATTTTAGGTGTAAAAATGGAGTGCGCAACTCACTTGTGAAATACGTTAGTTACGACAATACAAGATTAAGAATGGAACATCAAAATAACCCTAATAATATACCCCTAGCAAACTACCCTCCGAGGACACTGTCAGAAGGGACAATACCAAGGAGGAATATCAATTGTAATGTAATAATTTAACCAAACTCTTAGATTACATTTTAGACACGATTTTCCTGGCATTGCTAAATGACGTCTTTATCTCCACAATGACAGCTTCAGTGACTTGAGCAAGATCATATGCACCCCCCAAATCCCTTGTCTTAGCACCAGAGGCTGTAACAGTCTCAATGGCCTTCATCAAGAGGTCCGCCGCCGCGCCTTCTCCAAGCCAGCGGAGCATTTCGGCAGCGCTCCAAAACGCCCCGACAGGATTAGCAATACCCTGACCTGCTATGTCTGGAGCACTTCCGTGGATCGGCTCGAACAAGCTGGGGTTCTGCCTCGTTGGGTCTAGACTGCTGGAAGCAGCAACCCCAATGCTGCCAGCCAGTGCGGCGGCCAAATCCGACAGAATATCTCCGTGGAGGTTGGTAGCTACAATGGTGTCGAGCGACTTGGGCTTCAGCACCATCCGCACTGTCATGGCATCTACAAGCATCTTGTCTGTCTCTACGTCCGGGTACTCCTTTGCAACCTCATAAAAGACCTTATCCCACAAGACCATGCCGTATCTCTGGGCGTTGCTCTTAGTTACCATGGTTAGTTTTTTTCGGGGTCTGTCTCGAGCGACTTTGAATGCGAAGTGCATGGTGCGTTCGATACCAGCCCTGGTGAAGACGGCGACTTCGTTCGCAATGGTGTTCGGGGTATCATCGTGCGTGATGCCGCCCTGGCCAGCGTATTCACCCTCGCTATTCTCCCGGACAATGATCCAGTCTAGGTCGCAATCTGCGCAGCCTTTTAGCGGAGCTGAAATCCCAGGCAGAATCCGGATTGGACGAAGGTTGATGTATTGATTCAACTGGGCTACTGTCAGCTGCTGGTCTGATATGAATTGCCTTAAGAGTTGTCACCTTTTTTCGAAGCGGCAGAATCAGGTTCCACAGAGAGATATCATCGGGCACATCTAAGAAAAATTGTTAGACATGTGACCTCTGGATTGAAAATATCCTCCCTTCTTGACCGAGCACATACCAGGTGATCCAACAGCACCAAACAAGATGGCATCGTTGACACTTAATCTCTGCCAGCCATCCGCGGGAATGTATTCGCCTTGCTCTAAGTATCGCTTCGAGCTCCAGTCCAGAGTGTCGATTTCTAAAGTGAATGAGCTGAACAGCGCCTCTATAGTCCGGAGAACCTTGATCGTCTGTTCTATTACTTCTACCCCTATACCGTCCCCGGGGATAGAAGCAATCTTGTGCGTGCGAACACCGTTCTGCCTTAACGACATGATGAGGCTTCTGCGTGGAGTTCCTGTCGTTTCAAAGTGTGAAAGTCTATAAAGTGAAAAGCAACATCAAATCTAACAACATTTAAGATGTAGTCTTTTGCGAGTGCGGCATCGGAAGATGATTATGTCTTCCACTCCCGAATAGCGGAAGCCATAATCCGAGCTTGGCCATGGAACTCTGTCCAGGCCGGACCCCTGCGTAGCAGCGTTTCCAACAACCTCTATCGGCAATAGCAAATGGTGGATTAATGGGGCAAGGCTACTCCGCGGTGAAAAGCTTGAATTCTTTCACTGGTATCTACATTCGTTCCGTCGCTTGTCATGTACTCCATGAACGAAATGACTATAACGTGCGAGGAAGATAGTGAAAGTTATAACAGACTAAAATTGCTATTTATATTCGTTTTCCATTCAGAGCCCAGCATTCTGGTTACCAACGGTGATGCTCTTGATATTTTGGTACTCTGCAAGACCATAAAGGCTGCCCTCCTTGCCGTAGCCGCTCTCCTTAATGCCCCCAAAGGGCGCCTCGGCCGCGCTAATCTTTCCAGTATTCACGCCTACCATTCCAACTTCCAACTTTTGTGCTACTCGCATTGCTCGCGCGATGTCCTGAGAAAAGAAATATCCGGCCAGCCCAAATTCGCTGTCATTAGCGAGTTGCAAGACCTCTTTCTCAGTCTCAAATTGAAATATTGGAGCGAGTGGGCCGAACGTTTCCTCTCGGCTGACCATCATATCTGGGGTCACTCCGGAGAGCACAGTGGGATCGTAGAAGAACCCGGAGGATAGGGATGACTGGCCGCCAACCTCAATACTCGCGCCCTTGGAGACTGCGTCCTCCACGTGCTCCTTGACCTTCTCAACAGCATTTTTGTTTACTAATGGGCCTTGGGTTGTAGCTGAATCCAAACCCGGTCCCACCTTAAGCGCTTTTACAGCCTCCACTAATTTCTCAGTGAAAGCCTTGGCCACACCTTTCTGTACATAAAGCCGATTCGCGCTAAAGTCACCGTTAGAATTATGTACATAGTCCACTTGCCCGCAGAGTGTAGTGCGCAGTATTGGCATACACATGTATAGAGAGTGGGGGGGAAGATAGTCCTACCAAACACACGTCTGGCCCGTGCAGCGGAACTTGCAGAACATGGCACCCTCCACAGCCAGATCGAGATTCGCATCGTCAAAAACGATGAATGGAGCGTTACCACCTAACTCGAGGCTGACTTTCTTTAAGGTACCAGTCGCCAGCTTGGCTAATATCTTGCCCACGTTCGTTGAGCCTGTGAAACTGAGCTTCTTCACTAGAGGGTTCGTGGCTAGCTCGGTAGCAGCCTGCCGGTCCTTGGTAGGACACACTTGGATTATTGCGGGAGGCAGACCAGCTTTGACGGCCAGCTTGGTGAGGGCAATGCAGGTGTACGGTGTCTCGCTGGGTGGCTTAATGACGACGGAGCAGCCGGCAGCGAGAGCCGGACCTACTTTCCTAGTGATCATGGCTGCAGGGAAGTTCCAGGGTGTGATGATTCCGCACACGCCGACTGGCTCGCGGACGGTCATGAGAGTTGCATGAGAAGTAGATGATGGAATAGTCGTGCCGTAGGATCGAGTGGCTTCTTCGGCAAACCATGATATGAAACTCGCGGCGTAGATGACTTCACCCTTGGCCTCACTCAAAGTCTTGCCATTTTCGAGTGAAAGGATCGTCGCAACTATTATAAGTCATGTTAGGATGCATCTTAGCTCAGTAAAAGTTGTATATACTTACGATCATCCTGGTTCTCTAGGATCAAGTTGTTCCATTTCCTCAGCAGTGCTCCCCTTGCAGTTCCCGTTGTACTTTCATAGAAGTTACGCTGTGCCTCATTCGCACTCCGGACGGCTTTCTGAAAATCCTCGAGATTGCAGTCCGATACCTGGCCCAAGACGGCGACTGATGAGGGCTCTATTCAACATGAGTATAGTGAAAGATGATGGCCTAGCCTACGGGAGTACGGACCGTAGACATCGAACTTCTTTTCTTTGGAGACCCATTGTCCGTCGATGAATGCATCTCCGCAGAAGAGGCTCCTGTCCTTCAACTGTAGTCACAAAGGGCTTGTATTAGCTATCCGCACGCCCAGGTTGCTTGAACAAGCATGGGCCTACTCACGCTCTGTAGATGTTGTTCGATGTAAGACATTGTTTGAAAATCGATATATATAAAAAAAGGTGAGATTTAGAGTGTCAGGTTACAGCAGCTAGAGTTCAATGTAATAGGAAAGTTTGAGAGATTATGCCATGCTCAAAGACAAAAGTTGCGTCTATAGCTTTTGGAGGTTTGGAATTTCGGGGATCTTAGAGTATGGGGAAGTGGGACGAATCCGAGTTTCCTATCTCCACCGGAGCTCACGTCCGAACCCCGCACCTTGTTCCCATCCGACTCGCAGCCCCACCCACCCCCGCCGGCTCTCGAATCCCGGGACGTTAGATCTTCGCCGATCGGGATATTGAATCCGTAAGTTGCATTAAGCTTTAATTACTCCAATAGGAAAGAACATGACAGCTCTGCCCTCCCGGTTACACTGTTCTTGCCCCATAAACCGGGCAGGGGAAACCCACGCTGTACCCAAGCCGCCCGTTGAAAGATAGCACTTTATAACAGGTGGGGGGACACTATCAGTCATCCATCTTGAATATGGCCAGCTCTGTACTCTCTAATCTGCCCTGCGCCAAGGAAGCAGATGCAGCCCCGAAATTGCTGATCATCATGGTCGGGCTTCCTGCCAGGGGTAAAAGCTACATCGTCAGAAAATTGTCCAGATACCTGAACTGGTTACAGTATGAAGCCCGTGTCTTCAACGTTGGAGAACGACGTAGGGCAGAAGCGCATGTAGAACAAAGTGGCGAGAAAGCGGAGGAATCACATCTCGGTAAAGGTCAATTCTCTTCTTCCGCTGCCTTCTTCGACCCTATGGATCCTGATCTGGTCTCAGCTCGTGACCAGATTGCCCTCAAAACTCTAGACGAACTCCTCAATTGGCTCTCTAGACAAGATAGCAGTAGTATTGGGATACTTGATGCGACAAACAGCACACAAGAGCGCCGCCAAATTCTACTATCACATATCCGGCGGAAACGTGGCACTCTAAATGAAGTGCTATTCATAGAAAGTTGCTGCTTCGATCAGGACATACTCGAGCACAACTTCCAACTGAAGCTCAACGGACCGGACTACAGGGGCCAAGACCCTGATGACGCCCTTAGGGATTTCCGTCAGAGGGTCGTCTTCTACGAGAAGTCATATGTTCCACTTGGAGAAGTTGAGGAGCAAGACAAGATCCCCTATCTCCAGGTGATTGATGTTGGCCGGAAGATCAACACGCACTTGATCCAAGGATACCTCTCAAGTCGAGTGGTTGAATACATGCTTAACTTCAACTTGTCAGAGCGTCAAATATGGATATTCAGCGGTGGCGAGAGCATAGACGATAGTGCTGGCAGAATAGGGAGGCGATCAGACCTCACGGAAAACGGACAGCGGTATGCAGCTTCACTCGTTCGGTTCATCCACGGAGAGCGAGAACGTTGGGAAAAGAAGAGGCAAAGTCATAGAACTCAGAATCGTGACTCAACAAGGTTCAGTGTTGACGATCCGACACGGAAACAGGACGCCTTACACCCACAGCGTCACAAAAATTGGTCTCGCCCTCTCGATTTTTGCATCTGGACTTCCACCATGCCTCAGACCACCCAAACCGCTTTAGGCTTTTGCGAAAAGCTTTTTACAAAGTTGCAGATGAAGACGCTTGACGATCTTAATGCAGGCGACATGGCTGGGCTGACGTTCGAGGAGATTGCTACAAGTCAACCTGCCGTTTACACTGCCCGCAAACAGCATAAACTCCTATATAGGTGGCCTGGCCTTGGCGGAGAGTGCTATGTTGACCTCATCTCCCGCCTACGGCCCGTCATCCTAGAACTAGAGCGCAGGAAGGATCATGTGCTGCTTGTGACACACCGGGCAGTTGTGCGCGTCCTTCTGTCTTACTTCTTAGATCTCCGCCGAGATGATCTGGCAGAGATGGTGATACCGAAAAACTGGGGCTTTTGCCTTAAGCCAGTATGTATTTCTACATAGTTTCACATAGAAGCTGTATCGCGAGGAAGGCTTTTACTGACGCGAGCTCGATTTAGACACCATATGGCATTGATTTCAGTGCCTATTCTTATCGACCCGAATCAGGTACCTTCTGCTTAGAGCCAGGCGCTCAAAACAAGTTCTTCCCTTCATAACCTCATATGAAAGGTTTTTATCTAAGTTGTAGGATATGGTAGTATAAGTTTCGTGCGGCATTGGGATGCTTGAATGTATAATTGGTTACCCTATAGTATGAGCGGCTATGCTTTCGAAGCAAAATAAAACTCTTTTTCCTCACCACTAGTTCTCACTTTGTTTTTGGAGCTGCAATTTTCCCTCCTTGATAGGTTTTTTTCTTGTGAAATTGCAGCATTGTAAATTGGTCACTTCATTAGGCGCTTAGATGCTCAAGTAAAGACGTTGGGACTTTCTAAGAGAGGTCTTGAGATCTACTCAGAAATACTTCGGAGGTTCAGGGCGTACCTAACCTGATAACACCCCCAACGCTTGAGCTGAGGAATTTGCCGTTTATGATAAATAGGAGCAGGCATTACATTAACGCATTCTAATATTTAGCTGCTATACTAGTACTCCGTCTAAGATTGAACGCAAAGCTAAGATCTCATAAGCAATCTACTTTCTAAGTAGGAAAAGAACGTCCACGAATCCACCCCAAAATACGATTTAAAACGCCTTCATCCTCGCGGCTAGGCTACGCAGGGAAGCAAGTGCCGGGAGCCTTGCTCCATAACCTCCATAAATGACCGCTGCCGCCGCAAAGCCTATTAAAATCAAGACTTTTGTAAACGGCTTCATGGTAGTCAGCCAGCGTCGAGCAGCGTAGAGTGGCCAGAACCTGCTTCCACCTGCGAGGTTGAAGGCCGACCAATCAGGGAAGTAGGTACTGAACCAGAACGACCGCGCCAGTCCGGGCCAGGAGGCAGCATTTCGGCCGTGTTTACCGATGTACCAGTTGGAGCAATCTCCCGCGAAGACGGTATTGTTGAGCTGCTCGTGGATGGCATTAGTCGTGTAGTCTTCAACAGTCTGCTTGACCTCGAGGACGTCGGCCCAGCGATCTATCAGCGGCGTGAAGAGCGATTTTATGGCGTAGTCTACCTGGGTCTCGCACGCGAACAGGGCCGAGTTGTTAGCAGGGAAGGTATTGGGCCCAAAGATGATGGCGAGGTTGGGAAAGTTGTGGACGTAGGTGCCCAGGTATGCTTGGGCGCCACGACATTCCTGCCACTGCTGCTCCAGCGAGCGCCCATCTGCGCCGAATATTTCCATGGGAGTCAGGAACTCAGAAACTTGGAATCCGGTGGCGAGGACGATGATGTCGTAGTCGTCCTGGATTCCCGAAGAGCTAATAATACCCGTCTCAGTGAACTCCTTGATACCTTCGGGAAGCAGCTCAACGTTAGGCAGGCAGAGGGCGTCAAGGTATCCAGGGTCAAAGATACGACGCTTGCATCCAAGCGGAAACTTGGGAATGATGTGTTGCCAGTACTTCTCTGGCGCCTTGGACTGGATATATTCCTTAGACTCCTTCTCCTTCGCGATTCGAGCCTTGAGGCCCTTGGGGGTTGGAAAGTAGGTCGTCGTCTCCTCGTCAGCCTCGAGGAAGATACTCAGGCGGAGCAGCCGCTGCCAGAGCGGAACCCAGCGGAGTACAAATTTGTCAAAATCAGTGTTGAGCCTGTTTGGCCGGGCATGGAACCACTGCCCGCTGCGAGCGTACTGCTTCACGAAGCCAGCCTTCTGGGCAACGGCAGGAATAACCTGGGCGGCGCTGCAGCCATTTCCAATAACGCCGACGCGCTTGTTCTTGTATGAAACAGAATGATCCCAGTGTGCGGTGTGGAACATATCACCCTTGAAGTTCTCCATGCCTGGGAACTTGACGTTGCGCGGGAATGAGATAGCACCCACAGCTGAGACGAAGATGGACGCAAAGCGCGAGTACTCAAGGCCCGATTCAAGGTCCTTGACGAAAACCTCCCACTTAGCAATATCGCTGTGCCATTTCGCACCGGTACACTCGATTGACGACTTGACATGCTTGCGGATGTCGAATTTGTCAACCGTATCTTCCATGTCTATTTTAACATAGGTCAGTCTTGTTTCGAGGCCTCATAATCAATGCCATGTTCATTGGGTGACGACAAGTTTGATAGAACTTACATTGGAGGATCTCAGGCTGCTCGCACAGCTGCTTTGACCAATTCGGATTTGGGTTGAAGCTGAAGGAATAGAGATGTGATTGAAGATCACAGCCACTAGTAAAATTGAAGTGTCGTCAGCTCTTAGTATCTAACTGCGGAATATAGAGCTCATTAGGATTTATACATACCATCCGGGATAGCTGTTTAGCCTCCACGTTCCACCTATGCCATTGAGCTTCTCATATATGAGAAAGTCGTGAAAGTTGAGCTCATGCTTCAGGCGATAGGCCATAGCAATGCCCGCCGGCCCTGCGCCAATTATGATAGCATCTAGACCTTGTGCCGACATAATAATAAGCGGAGATTAAAAACTTAGTTAAGAAGCAAAATCAAGATGATAAGTTCTCCGTTTAGAGGATCGAAGGACAATATATTAACTATTCGAAAGAGCTAGGAACCAAGTACTTGCGAGACCCGAGAACATCTTGCCACATGCTAGAAGCAAAGAGTATTAGCTTCCCCAGTCTGGCTATCATAATCCGACGGGGTTTATTGCCATCGCATCCGCATTCGCGGGGTAGACATTGCCACGAATTTAGATGTTCGGAAACTAGATCCCGTACATACGCTAATTGTTTTAGAGAACGCATCTCGCAACAACGTCCGAGACCATTAGCCACTTTTCGGTGGCTCGAAGGATAATATCTCAACTTACAATAGTTAGGCGGTAGCTAAATGCGGAGATCTCATTCCGTTTCGGGGCTCTTGAGGCGAGCCCCAAGAGCGGGCGTAACACCTCGCCCTCGGCCACAGGAGTAAAAGGTCATCAACGGCCATCAAGGTATTTTGTTTTTCCATCGTCGCTTCATTCAATTCCTTCCATATCTTACCTCGGTCAAAAAGAACATTACTCACAATGTCTAATAGTACAATTATCTCTTCTGAGAAGAGCCGCGGCCAATACCTTCACGAGGCCAAGGCTCTGAAGCTCGAATCAAGAGAGCTTGCGTCTCTTGCCAGCGATGAGGTTCGCATCGCCATACGCTCCACCACCATTTGCGGTTCCGACGTACACTACTATACCCATTTTTGCAATGGGAGTATTCAAGTCCGCGAGGCCCTCTGTCTCGGTCACGAGGCTGCGGGTCAAGTCGTCGCGGTAGGAACCCTCGCATCCCAAGCAAGACCAGGCTTGAAGGTTGGCGATACTGTCGCGCTTGAGTGCGGCGTGCCCTGCAAGCAGTGTGCGCATTGTCGCAGTGGGAGATACAACATATGCCCAGACCTTCGTTTTCGCAGCTCAGGATCCAAGTTCCCTCACTACCAAGGAACACTACAGGAGTTTGTGGACCACCCTGCGTGCTGGGTGCATCACCTTCCGCCGGAGCTGGACTTTGACGCGGGCGCACTCCTCGAGCCTCTAGCCGTCGCAATACATGCTGTCCATAGGGCAGGGCCGGACATGATCTCCCATAGGCGTGCGTGCCTGGTCTTCGGCGCCGGCGCTGTCGGACTGCTCTGTGCTATGGCGGCGCGCGCGGCAAACTGTCAAGATATTGTCATGGTCGACATTGATGAAGGCCGCCTAGGTTTTGCCCTAGAGCATGGGTTTGCTTCTGTTGTGTATGCGGTAAAGCCCAAGAGAGGGGAGACTTTGGAAGACAAGCTAGGTATTAGTAAGGCGACTGCAACAGAGATTGGGGAGCTGAAGTGGCCGGATGGCGAGCCCATAGGTATGGTGCAGCGAACTTTCGAGTGCACAGGCGCCGACTCGTGTCTACAGTCTAGCATCTATGTAAGTGACTTTCCATGTCATGGTTTGTCTGTAGGCTAACAACCGGTCCTACACAGGCCACTGCATCAGGCGGAAGCGTCATCCTCGTTGGCATGGGAATCCCCAACCATACACTGCCAATCTCAGAGCTCTCAGCCCGGGAGATCAATCTAGTCTCTACGTGGCGATATGCAGATGCTTACCCAAGAGCAATTGAAATCGCGAAGGCATCAATTACCAGGTCACCAATAGACGGCAACACTTTACCCGATATGTCTCATATGATAACTCACCGGTTTAAGGGGCTTGATCTCGTTCAGGATGCTCTGGAAATGGCCCGAAAGACACGAGATGCTGATGGGAAGTTGGTGGTGAAAACAGTGGTAGCTTTGTAACTAGATTATATATGTTCCGGCCCAACCAGCAAGTATGCTGCTTGGCCAACTGGCCGGTCAGTTGGCCAATGGGCCGGCCCACTCACCAGCAAAGGTTGCTTTACACCATAGTTTATATGTAAAGTTACTTATTTGAGATTACTTCTCTACCATTTCGAAACTAGTTAATTATAATCATTACTACTTCCATACTTCTATTATAATTACTTCTTATGCTGTAATGAATTTGTGCACTAAAGGATTTCCTCAGACTGCTATGTTACCAACTTAAGACTTTGATCAGCGAATCGATGCACTAGCAAATAAATTATTTAACGAGTAAATAAGTGCAGAGACTTCTATTACACTACCAGAACAAGTTATCCTCGCAATCGAAGATATTTTTACTGGATATTACTATCAAACTAAGGGGCAAAGCCCTCACCAGATCTATATTGCACGCCATCCCGCCCTCCTAGCATCACCACCAGCCAAATACTTTAGATAATCCCTGACCCTGGCGTCTATTCCCTTTGCATCTAACCGGAATCTGTCATAGTTACTGGCATTCGAAGCCGAGTATCCAAACCCGGTCATTCCAATGCTTGCCGTCACGTACCGCGCCCAGGTCGTCGCAACATACTCCTCGACACTTACAATAGGCGTGCCATCCAGCGGAAACACCGACTCGCGGTAAGCCCTGTCTTGTTCGTCAAAGTGATCGAAGCTCGGAGCGCTGATCAATCGCGTCGGAATCCCTGAGGCGGACAGACTCTCGGCCGCCGCGACGGCATAGTGCATATTGGTCCCACAGCTGGCAAGAGTGAGCTGCGCATTATCGGCCTCCTTGACGACGTACGCGCCCTTGGCGACCTTTAAGCGGTTTGTGTTCGGCACAGGGCCGACGGGGTCACGGCCGAGCGAAAGCAGGGACGGGCCCGTAGTCTTCGAGAGCGCGAGCAGCCAGGCGCCGATGGTCTCCTCAGGGTCGCACGGTCGCATATATGTCAGGTTCGGCATAGCACGGTACAGGGAATCCAGTTCCACGGGCTGGTGAGTCTGACCGTTTTGGCCCTCGGCGAAGGAGTCGTGCGTTGCGAAGTGGATAACGGGCAAATGGCAAAGGGCACCCATGCGGACTCCCGGAGCGGCCTGGCAAAAGTAAAGATTAGTATTGCAATGCATCATAATAGCCTATAGCCGGCTTCGGCCGACAGCGCGATGACTTACGTAGAGGAAAAACATAAAGAATGTAGCTGTGATAGGGAGGAATGTGCCCGGATTGTAAGCCGCGATACCATTAGAGATAGCTGCCATAGCATGTTCACGGATGCCGTAACGCAAATAACGGCCTTTATAGCCCACGGATGGGTGGAATACCTCGGACGCCTTATAAGGAACCTTGTTGGAGTTGACTAGGTCGGCACCACCTCCGAAAAGGGCTGGATGGGCTTTCCACATGCTCTCGATAATGGAACCGTTAACCTCACGTGTTGCTTGGCCCCGGAAAGCCTCCGAGTCTATCGTCTCGAGCATCTTCCGCCACTCATCCCCATTGTCTCCTGTTTGTCTCTTATGGAACTCCTTGGCTAGGTCCGGGTGTGCCGACTGGTAACGGCGGATTAGGTCGTCCCACTCGCCTTGTAGCTTCTGGCCGCGTTGCTTTCTCTCTCTGAAGTATTCTAGGGCGGCGGGTGAGATCTGATGTGTCATTGAGGGATCCTGACCAGCTAGGCGCTTCGAAAGAGCAACGCTCTCTGCATCAAAGGCGCCGTGGTGGGCTTTGTAAGTTCCTGCATTGGAGGTGCCTAGCCCGATGACGGTGCGGACATTTATAAACACGGGTTTCCCACCCAGGGTCTCTGAATAACGGAGTGCTGAAACCAGGGCCTGGACATCGTATGAACCGTCGGCAACCTCGAGAACATGCCACCCGCATGCGCGCATTTTGGCGTTGACATCCTCGACGTTGATCCAATCAAGAGGACCGTCGCAAGTCACCTGATTGTTGTCGTATATCAAGACGAGGTTATCCAGTTGCAAGCTTCCAGCTAGTGATATGGCCTCGAGCGCGACTCCTTCCATCAGGCAGCCATCTCCAGTCATGCAGTACACACGAGAGCTGACGACGTCGAAGCTCGGCCGGTTGAAGCGCGCTGCGAGGTTCTTGGAGGCTACAGCAAGCCCGACGGCATTAGCGATGCCCTGGCCTAGTGGTCCCGTGGTGATCTCCACTGCTGGTTCCTCAATTTCTGGGTGGGCGTGGCACATGGTGCTGTAACCGCTCATCTTCGCACTACCGTAACCCTTGATCTGGTCCATTGTCCAGGCGTCATAACCGACGAGATGGTTCAAGGCGTACAAGAACATCGCGGTATGTCCTACAAAATCTCAGGTTAACACATGACCATGCAAAGAATTCCAACCTCATACCATTAGAGAGAACGAAGCGATCCCTGTCGAACCACTCCGGGTTCGAAGGATTGTAACGCATAGTGTACTTGTACAGGGCAACACCAATGGCAGCCATGCCGATGGCAGAGCCGCCGTGCCCGCCGCCATTTTGGTTACAGATATCGAAGATCAAGTTTCGCAGCGCAATAACGGCACGGTCGTCGTCGTCGAGGTTCTCCCTCCAGCCTGTAGCCTGGGCGTCCAGGGGCTTCTTGGTCGGCGCCGAAGGCACTATATTCTCCAAAATCTGGTTTATCATCTTTGTCATCTTCATTAAAAGCTGTGCTGATAGTTCGACATACCTTATCTGCCAGACTCTCCAGGAGAGGCGGTATATAGTCCATATGAACTGGACTGATTCGGATTATTGAATCGCGAGCTACTGCCACCCTAACTCACGGGTTCAAGATTCCGCCCCCTCTATACACCCGGAAAATTAGTCGGTCTGCTCCTTATTCACGCCTACACATGAAATTGTCGAGACTCATAAAGACGAGTGCTAAATTACAATGGGTTTGAATTGGAGCCGGGGGGCCCTTGCATGTCAATTGCCGAAAGTACGTCGGAATCCATAATCCGATTACCCCGCATCACAACCCCCGGCCCACTGACGTCCGAAACCATAACCCGATCACCTCGCATCACAACTCCCAGTCCGCCAATCTAGGCATGCGCCACGGAAGTTTACCCCGTTGTCGCTACCCATTTCCAATAAGTGCCAATGGGTCAGTAAGGATATCTACTTAGCAGCGCCGTCATCTCAGTAGCCTCATCAGCCAGCAACTCTCTTACATCTGAGTACAAGACAAGGTAAACGTGACAACATACCCCTGCATCTATAAACTCCAAACTCGCGTCAACCTCGTCACCAGCCAAGTCGCTATTGTGCAATGGCAGACCAACAGAACCCTACGACAGCCAAGGAGGGTCTCGATCGAAACCCGGATAAGTTCCTATCGCGCTCGGTGTATGACCTGATTTCCCTCAAGGGCCGCACCATTGTCATCACTGGAGGCGGTCGTGGTCTTGGCCTGGCCTTTGGCTTCGCCGTGGCTGAGGTTGGGGGCAATGTCGCCATCATCGACCTGCTTGACGAGCCACATCATCATTTTCAGAAGTTAGAGACGGAATTTGGTGTTAAGGTCAAGCTGTACAAGTAAGTTTCCCTGCAAGGCTGTGATCTGTATGAACGACCCCATACATGATGTGCATAGCTCGAAAATCTCGTCCAGCGTGTCACTAAATGGTGTATATAATGCTAACCAGCGGGTTCGTTTGCGCAGGAGCGACGTGACTAATCACGCTGGTCTTCAGGTCACCTTCGACGAGATCGTAAAGGATTTCGGGCGTATCGACGGCCTGTAAGTCCACCTGTCCCAGTGGCTCCCGTCTCCGAAGACCATTTTCCTCACAGGACTAACCAACCCAACAGAATAACCGCCGCCGGCATCTGCCCTGATGAGCCCTTCATGAAGCGCGCCCCCGAGTCCGTCGCGCGGTGCATGAACATCAACGTGCTCGGCACCTACTACGCCGCGCAGCTGGCTGCCACCCAGATGGCCAAGCAGGAGCCCACCGACTTTAACCCGCGTGGAGGCTCGATAGTCCTCATTGCCTCCATCGCTGCGCACGTTGCCAGCAAAGGACAGACGACGAGCGACTATTGTGCGAGTAAGGGCGCCGTCTTGTCGCTAGCCAAAGCACTGGGTGTCGAGCTGGCGGCCTTCGGGATCCGCGTAAACTCCATCTCCCCTGGGTAAGCACGCTTGATCACTCTAGCAGTTTTTACTTTCTGTATCGTTTTTTCCAGAGGGCTAACAAGGAAATGTTGGGTGAACAGGTACATGCTGACGGACATGACGATTGATCTGTGTGATCGTTACCCCTGGCTGGCGGACATCATGACAAACGAGCCGCCCATGCGCCGGATCGGTGATCGAACGGACCTGAAGGTTCCGGTGGTTTACCTCCTGTCTGATGCTAGTGCATATCATACATCGGATGATATTCTCATCACAGGAGGGATCCATGCTGGAAGATTATTGTAGGGGACATGGTCGGCACACATGCGAGTCTAACGAGTCTCGAATGAGATATTTATGAAATATATATATATATATTGATTTGGGGGAAATTTACATGGCCTAAATGGAGACTATAGCTCCCTTGCTGTTGTATATAGTCTACGGGCAACTAGGTGGTTGCTAATATCTAACTGTTATTGTACGTAATATGCACTATGCAATTAATGCCTGGACAAAACAATTGATGGGAACCACATGTGCTCACCAGCTCCGGTAAAGGGGGATAGTAGGGCCCTATTGCACCGAAAAAACATTTCCCCAGTTCCCCGGCATCCCCTCCATACTTGTAGCAAGCATCCAGTCGAAATCAATATCTATCCCAAAGTTGGCCGCCATGCTATTGTCGGCCCAGTTGTTCTCATCGCTTGGCCGGACGGACGGCCGTGGCCGTTTCCTCGAGACTGAAAAGCCCGAACTCGTGGAGCCGGCATCGTCGCGCCCGGCGGCTAAACTGTTTGACCTCGTCCGCCGCTCCCAGTGTCGCTGTAATCGGATGAGGAAGTCACGAGCCCGCTTGGCCGTGTCCCATGAGGGGGCCAGCTCATCTAGCGCTCGGAAGCACACGCTCAGGTCGGCCAAGATCTCGTCGCCTCTTTCCCGCTGGTGGTGAATAACAGTGGCGAAGACGAGCAGCAGCGCGGCAGAGAAGGTAATTGCTACGGCCTGGATGTTGATCCTGCGGAAGGTGTACCGTTCTTCATACAAGTGCAGAAGGCGTGCAATGGCGCTCGCGGAGTCTATGCACATTTTCCGCGCGTGATCGGCGCCGGGACCCCACTGTGGTTGGACCTGACTTTTTGACATCCAGGGACGGTATGCGTAGATGACGCTTTGGTAGTATTGCATGCTAGATTTAGAGTGTTAGGGAGATAAAGCGTATCATGAGTGAGGGGGAGGGACCGCCTACTGAAGCAGGATGACGTGCGGCAAGTAAGTAGTCTCGTGATTGTGAAGATCCACGCGTAGCTCGAGTGGAAGATTCTCCTTCCAGTCTTGAAGCTTCGTCACGATCTGAGAATTGAGTTCATGCAGAGCACTCTTCGAGGTTGTCGCGCTACCGTAACTAAAGAGAGTGGCAAGGCGATTAGCAGCTATCCATCCACAGTTGCTGGTGCCAACAAACTTACAAGGCATCGCTTAGAGGGGCCATAGCCTCAAATAGTAGGACCTGATATGTACAGACTTCTTCTACACAATCGACCATAGGGGGAAAAGTCTGCGTCATAGTCGGGGACACATATGGGCTCCACTGTCCAGGTAACCCCAGATATGCCTTTGCCCCAGCCTTTTCTAGGGTAACGCCTTTCATTGACATTCGGAATGGCTGGCCTAGGTAAAAACTCCAGACACTGTGCCAAGTAGTCAGTGATCCTGCCCTGAATCGTAGGTGTGGAAAAGTTCTCTTACTGGTCCACTACGAAGGCGGCCCAGAAGACCATCCGGCGCAGATCAGCCTCGGCCGCGGTTACTACGCCTTTCGCGATGTAAGGTTTGAGATCCTGGTTCAACGCCAGGTTGAATGACAGCCGCATTGCCATACCTAACATAGGGGAAGTCAGCTAAAGCGTAAGTAACATATTATCGACGAGCAGACAACGCACCGCTAAAGAGCCATCCTTTGGAATCCCGGCCACATCCTATGTCGTGTGCGCTCAAGAGGATCAGGGTCTGAATGGTAGCGACACAGGGCAAGTCCAATTCTATTTCCAAAAGCGCCTTGGCCCTGTCAGCGAAGAAATCGGCGAGGGATCTGGGGAATGTGACAAATGCCGGGTGGTGTCGAGCGTCGAAGGCTGCTCCTAGACAGCAACTTTCCATACGAGTTTAGCTCTCGACCACTAAAGTGAGTATATCTTTGGCTTACATGGCATTCCTTAGAGCTTCCGAGTAGTAGGCCGTATCTTCCCCTTTATCACGCCATATGACTTTCGCCTCATCAAACATCTTACGA
The DNA here is from genome assembly GCA_001662605.1 of Pseudogymnoascus sp. 05NY08. Classification (NCBI taxonomy): domain Eukaryota; kingdom Fungi; phylum Ascomycota; class Leotiomycetes; order Thelebolales; family Thelebolaceae; genus Pseudogymnoascus; species Pseudogymnoascus sp. 05NY08. The sequence continues at coordinate 58,317 of KV458908.1, forward strand.
TCGACGGCATGAAACGACGGGTCCTGCCACGTAAAATAAAGATTTATCAGATGGTCTTCTAAATCGATCGGAACCTCCTTGTTGACCCCAAGGCGATCTAAAAGCTCGGTCCCATCATTCCGGATAGTCCGATGGACGTTCATGTTGACATCCGAAGCCGGCGTCTCCAGGAGGTTAAAGTTTGACGTCGATCCGTAGAAGCGAATGTGGCCGCCTGGTTTAACGTGAAGAGTTCCTACTCGATCGGACAGCTGGTCTACGAGCTCGTCGACGCTTTCGATGGTGCTGATGTCATCGTCCTCTAGCGAAGGACAGCTCGGCACTCCGCCTGAGACAGACTGCTGGGGGGTCAAGACATTGCCGGAGAAGCCCTGCAGCGCCGTATCTTCCGGGATGTAGTCCGGGTGCACCATTTGCCCTTGTGACATAGCTTCAGCCGCCATATCCCAGTCCCAGCTGACTGTGTTCTTAATAATGCCGCCCATATCGCCGGCCGCGTTCGCAAGCTGGAGTAAGCCTCGCGCTGCTGCCGGGAGCGGACTTTCCCCGGCGCGTTCCGAAGAAGGCATCTCGTGCATATTTAATCCTTGCGAAACTGCGCCCCCTAGGGGTTCAATCCTCTGGTCTGGACACTGAGTAGTTGGAGATCCTTGTATGGCGCCATTCTCACCGTCTGGCCCGGTCTGGGCAGGTATGGGTTGGGGTAGCCCAAGAGTTCGCAGAATTCCGGACAATGTCTTGTCATCGTCAAGCGGCATTGGCGGGATATCCAATCCATGATCGCTGACGAACTGGGTGAGCTGCTGGACTCTTTTGGAAAGTAGATCTATAGCGACGCGGAGGGAGAGCCTACGAGGTCAGCACATCTAGCTAGGAGATGTAGCAAGGAAGGCAGTACTAACTTGCGCTTGTCTTCTTTGGCCTGTTGTCGACATTCCTTACCTTTGCTCAAACAATTTGAGCAAGTCGGCGTTGCGCCATTACACTTGCCCGGGTGTCAGTTCTGAGCATTCGCCTGGCTGAAGAGGGTAGTGTTCGGATTGCAATGTACCTTCACCTTACTCTCCCGGCAAGCAACGCAGGCCGTCGTGACGTGCTTTCGCTTGGTTTCGGGCTTCTGTGATGGCTGCTCCATTACAGCAATCGGCGGAGAAAGATGTGTGGGGGGTTGTTGAGAGCGGTGGTTCGCGGGCGGCTGAGGGGCGGCCTTCTTGCGGCGCCCGGGCTTCTGGTGGTGTTGTTGAGCTAGGACGTTTATTTCAAGCGACACTGTCTCTCTTGTTCGATTCAACAGAACATCCCCGATGACATGCAAGCGGCAAGAAACGTCTGACTAATGTAGGGAATTGTCAATAGTAATGGGATCGATTTAATCAGAGTGTGCAGGTCAGAATAATGTTTGTTCGTACAGACGTAATCTTAACAAAACCCTCGAGCCATCTCGCACTGGTCTACCCCATGGGGATTAGGATTGGGAAGATGCGGGGTATACTAGTTCGAGATTTACCCCTCCTTCGGAAACCAAATCCCGTGCTAGGGCTAGGAGTCTTAATTAGCACATGCTAAACTAAATGGAAGTTGCACTTACTATAATTGTTAAGAGCCTAGAATAGCTTTTACCTCCCGGTAGTATAGAACATAATAAGATTAAGATTGTCTAGTAGAAGTAATTACTATGCCTATAAGAAGTTCGAATGTCGTTAGATTGTAGATTTAGTTCCTATTCTAATTCTCGAAATTACGTGATGTGGCACCTCTGCACTTTTTAGGGCTTAGTTTACGTGGCTTAGATTTATGGCTTATAAATGGTGGATTACAGAAAATAAGAGCAAGGCACATGAAATAAGGTACGTAAGCTAAAACGGGCTATACTCTAGTAGTACTAATACAAAATTGACGCAAGACTAACACAAAATTGACACGAAAACGGTGCGTCGCCTCACCCTGCTCACCCTGCTCACCCTGCTCACCCTGCTCACCCCTCGGCTCACCCCTTAAGGCGGCAAGAGGCTTAGATTCCACGCTATGCCTATGCCTATTGCCTATTGGCACGATTGAGAGCATCAATCCACGGATTCTTAAGCTTGTGTATGGCAGAGCGGACGGGATGCCCAATTCTCTTGAGTCAATGGTCGTATGTGATTTGATACTATCATAGAGCCACATAAATAACACTTCCTGAGGCGGCATATAGATATCAAAATATCAAAAATGGCAAAAAACATATAACAGTGGGTATTCGCTAGTGGTCACCCACCCAACTACTAATCCACCGATCTCAAGCGCTTATCGATGCTACTGATTCTCATGGATGGACAGCGCTGCATCTGGCCGCTGCACGTGGGCACGAGGGAGTCGTCCAACTGCTTCTCCAAAAGGGACCGGACATCAATGCTGGTTCTGAATGGCGGATAGCGCTGCACCTATCTGGTACGCGCGGGCATGAGGGAGTCGTCCAACTGCTCCTCCAAGAGGTAGCGGACATCCATGCTTATGATTGGTCATTGGGTGATCTGGCATGTTTGTAAACAGAATATAGAAGGTGATTATGATTGCGGGGTGGCGTAGACGAGTTGCACGAGGTGGAACGAGGGAAGCGGAATGTACTGTTTCAGACAAGAAAGAATAGGATAAGAAAAGCTAGAAGTTGCACTGATTGTCTAAAATTGGTCAATACAGAGAAGTTCTCGAATACGGCCAAGGTGTGTTGTTGTGGTGTGGCTAGGGTCAATTCTGGCCTAGTTTTCTTCGCTGAAGGGGCATGTTACAAACTCAGATCTAATAAATGCCCAAGCCCCACCAGCATTGGAATTTTTACCTCAACCATGCCTTACTGTTAAGAGGCTCGCGGTGTGTTGGGTATATACGGGGAATACGGCGCTCTACACCCAGAATCGCGTGATAATACCCGGTATCCCAATATATCTCATACTGCAGACGGTACCAGGGAGTATCACAAGTAAATACAGTATATAGAATGTATAACATCGATTGAATTATCTACCTATCTTACGGGGCTATGTGGCTATATACCTGATTCTTAGGGGGTGGCCAAAACCCTGAGTTTTGGCCGGTCTCACATCAGCTGGTCAGCTGAGACTGGTGACCTAATGGGATAGGCCTGGGAAACACCCGAATACAGGGCTATTTCTTGGCAAATCCCGGATCATCCCCGGAATCTCCAACACAGTGGACTCGGTATATAGCTTAAGTTATCTCAGCCGAAAGGATCGCGTGGAGTGTGGTACGCGGCAATCCTGTCGCTGTGAAACATGGTCATCAATGCTGACCGTTGGCCAAGGATCAGCATTAGCGACTGGGCTAGAACATCTATTTAGGTGTGGCGTCGGCTGCACTACGGATTTCGGCCCTTCAGGCGCTTATTTTTAATATAATGAAACGTTGCTGTCTTAAATCATGAAATGTCTTGCCCGATCCTTCTAGATGGATATATAAACCGATCCTTGAGTCAACAAAGGTAACGAAAACCACAGCGTTCTTCACTTTAGCATCTTAGAACGCTCTCTAATTGCAACATGCAGCTCTTTTTACTCTCATTGTTGGTAGCCAGCACCTCCGCAACTGGCATCCTCCTACGGCTTTACGTCTACCCTGCTACAGACTTTAATGACGGCGCCTCAGCCTGGGCCCCTGTCCGTGATGCCATCACAGCAAACCCTTCGGTTGAATGGCAGGTTGTGATCAATCCCCACAATGGGCCTGGGCTCTCAGGGCTCCCTGGCGACGACGACGTCAACTATATTAGTGGCACAGCGCAGTTTAATGCTTTGCCGAACGTCCGGACCATCGGTTATGTACGCACCCTAAATGGAGCAGCGCCACTACCTGAGATCCAGGCAAATATCACGGCGTGGGCAGCGTGGAACAGCTACGCTGCGAGCGATATCTCAGTCCATGGCATCTTCTTTGACGAGACTATTGAGCCATCAGGGATCAGTGACTGCTCGAACCTCGAATACCTGACCAGTGCCACGAGTTACGCGCGCCAGGCGTTTGGCAGCACTCCCATTGTGACAATCTGCAATTTCGGCGCCAAGCCTGACGCTCGGTACTACGCCATCTGTAACGAGATCGTCGTCTTTGAGAGCTGTCTCGACAACAATGCTGGTGACCCTGTGTGCAATACTGCTCCGCTCCCGCCTCAGTACCAGGACCAAGCCACAATCAACGCAAATATCCCCGACGCCACGGTAGCAGGCCATGCCGCTGTTATAGTTCACGACTTTGTGGGCACCACATATAATGGGCAGCCTGCGGATGTGTTGACATTGAAAAGCTATATCACCACGTTGAAGTCAAAATTGGTGGGCTGGGCGTATTTGTCCAGCTCGGGGTACGGGACGGTCACTGCAACACCGGTGACGGTGGGAGCTTTAGCCAGTGCTTTCGTCTGATAGAATAATGTTATTTTACAGGCCCATGGCAGAAACGAGAACAAGACACCCCATTCGATCCTACCAGAAGATGTCCACGGCATAGTTTGAGATCACGTTATCTAAGTTATAGAATCAATATATAGACTTTAGAGCGAACTACAACGTGCGTTTCTGCCTAGTGATACAATGAAGTCTCGCATAGATCAAAGTTAATACTGTTCCCTTTTCCATTTGTCGAATTTGAAAAAAAGGCTACTCTAAAGAACCATATACCACTCACTTGCTGTTATCGCTGTCCTAGTTCAGAAAATTCTCTAGGCGGGGCACAATGCATACACCAGCAACATCACTAACGATGGTCTTGTCTATCTTGGACTTTGTAATGTAGCTTTGATAGCCTGAAAATCGGAACCAGATATTAAGCACACTGTCAACCGTTGGAAGTTTACTGATTCGACCATTCTGTGACGAGCCATAGTATTTAACAAAGTCTTTGTACAGGTTGCTGTCGTGCTGTAGCAGCGCCTCCTCCAGACCCTTCACGGCACAAACCTAACGTCGCCATTAGTAGCCCGGACACAGTGTTAAGTCCCACGTACTCTTGAAATATATTTGCTATTTCCAGGTGCTTGTTTTTGGTAGCGTCAGTGAGACTACGCTGTTCAGTCTGGGCCTTCACTTTTTGCTCCTCTGCTGAGCTCTGCATAAAATATCCTCGCTTTTTTGCCAGATTAATACAATCCTGTTTGGACAGTTCCTTGTCCCCCATTGTAGCAGGAGGTAAATGGGGTGGTAGTGGTGTAGATATCAGACTGCGAAAAGTGAAGGTGGTGGGGAGTCTGTTTTTATACTACTTTCAAGCCTCACCCACGCTCAGCCTTGCCCACTCACTCTGACCCTCATGCCCATGACCATCTAAAGTCGCGGTGCATCGCGTCCATCGCGTCTGAATACAGACCCACATTTTGCGTTGTTGATGTGGTCGCTATCACGTAGCTAAGTGGGATAACCGGAGCTATCGTGAGAGCATCAAAAACTTGAGGCGGCGACGCTCTGATTTCACGATATACCTATTAGCACGATTGAGAGTAAAAAGCAAGTAGATATCAAGCTTGTGTATAGCAGAGCGGACGGGATGCCCAATTCTCTTGGGTCTATAGTCGTATGTGATTGTTGTTTGAGTATGGCGAAATATGAAAAACGTCTCTTTTCTATTTAATTACTTCCACTATACTTAATCAAGGCAAGCCGTACTGCACACTCCCGAGTGATCCCATTCACTTGCAAGACTGCCAGACAGTTTCGTGGAATTTCTCTGCGTGACATCGGAAATGCATCCGTGCTCGAGCCGGACCTTACAGATTCGACACTCCGTAGGCTCGTTAACTCCAAGTTTCCAAGCATGGTTTCTCATAAAGTGCCTCGCCAGAGCTGAATTGGGTAAACGATGTGAACGAACTGTTTCAGCGGTTGTGTTAAACCTGTGGCACAGATAGGTGCCTCCTAGCCATCACATCGTTAAATGGAGTATACCAAGGGCCACAGAAGTGTAAAAATGAGTAACCATTCATCCCCCAACAGCTCCTCTGCCGTTAATATATCTCCCTGGAACTAGCAGCACTATCCCTCCTGCAAACACCTTGTCTTCTTGAAATCTCTCATGCTCTTTATGACCTTAGATAGCCTGTCCCATATTACTGGCGCCGCCATCTCCTATGCCCCAGACAATCCAATTCCAAAGCACGTAACACCATATGTATCACCGCCCTCTATTTACGAGGTAGAGGCCATTCTTCAAAGAATACAGTCAAGCTCCGACTCATCGAGCATGACATTACACTTGTATGTTCCTCGCCCTCGTACGGCTTCAACGAGACCGTATGTAGTCGAGTGCAATCTCGCAGCATCTCACAGAGGCCGAGGATATTGTCACACATCCTCAAGTCCGCGGCGACCTGCTTTCGCCCTTCATAGTGGTCGAGTGGTTCATCGCTCCATTGAGGTGGATTTTGCTCGAACGAGCCATAGAAGAGCATCAGCGACGGCAACCGTTCATCCGAAGTATCATCCTCCAAGAACGCCTTTGCTTCTTGCAATATGCACCGAGTATTCCACCAAATCGAGGGACTACTGGCTATGTAACAATCGAACATCTGGGGGCGTGTAAACAGAACGTGCAGGGCGAATAATCCCCCATATGAATGGCCATAGATAGCTTCTCTCCAGGAAGTCGTTTGTGGGAACCTCGCCTTGACTGCCGGGCGAACCTTATCGTCGATGAAATCGATAAATGCATCCGCACCTCCGTACCCAGGTACAGGAGTTTGTGTAGGCGGGGTTAGGTCGAGGCTGCGCCGGCGTGCATCGTATAGCTTTCCGGTCAGAGGATATCCGATGGCGACAATTATGCCTCCGCCAGCGAAATGTGACGAAGCCGCGCGACGCCAGGCAGCTTCCGTCGCGGTCAAGAGCAATGCGTTCCCGTCAACGACATATCTAGTTTCGGTCAGCGAATTATCCCGTGTAATTTTCAGCGGGCACTTGCATGATGGGAAGCAGCTCGCTGTGAGAGGTGCGATCATGCTGCCAATGCAGTGGCCACGACACCTGGATCAGATATGTGTCACCGTGTTCATTGTCCAGATAGAACTGCTCCGAGTTGGGAAGCGCGATTGCAGTCGTCTCGCCACCCATTTGACGGCTGAATTGCATACTAGCGAAATAGCTTTTGTGAATCGGAAAATCGCTCTGCGTGTGGTGACGGTGAAAATGTCGCGAATGGGGAAGTTGTGTCCTGCTGCCCAGAGATTATCCCCGAGGCTGACCCTGAACTACGTAAGTTCCCCTCTCCCTGCCCCTCGGAGAATCGGATCCACATCCGGTAGGCCCCATTACACTTAAGAATATGGTCGGCTTAACGTTGGTAGGTCAAGTGTCGCCATACCTCGTTGCCCTTTTCCGATGTCGCTTCTCCGCTCCAGGGGCTTGGCAGAATCTGATAACAGTTAAAGTTATCAGATTCTGCGGGATTTTTATCTGATCCGCCAGTGCATGTGGAGCTTTGACAAATACGAACTCCCACGGAATGTGTCTGGTTGGTTCATTACAGCATTAGCCGTTTAATTAACTCCAACCAATTCTACGAGTGCGACGAAGGGGACGAAGGGGCTTTCATGTGAAGGAAGGTCTTCGATATTAAAGTAAAAGATTTATATACCCTACATCGCCCCTGTAAAGATGTGGTAGTGAGCGGAGTTCGTATGCGAGAGTGGTGGAAGCGAAGTTCGTGTACGAGCACCAAATATTACAGGTACCATTACATAGTAAATTATATGTAATGTGACTTAAGGTCATAAAAAGATAAAAATCCAATAGAACGTCCATCCCTGCGTACCCATGGCTCGGAACATACAGTCGATTGCAAAACTAGCTTCCCTTTCGCGTGCAGTTACTGGAACTTCGGTCTCGCTTGTGACTTGGGGTCGTTACCAGAAGCTATATAATGTGGTTAAGCAGAAACCCGGTGGATCGTTTCCGGAATGCTAAACTCGTCGTCCATTTGAGATAATTAGCGACACAAACAAATTGGAGCGAAATTGCTATTGTAAACAATATTTCCAATCCAGGCAGTTGTAAAGTTTGACATGACCTTCCTAGTCGAGAATCTGCTAGGGGGATAATATAGACGCGGATTTTGTTTACCCTGCTCTAGCTTATAATATATATAGCCAAAGAAAGATGCAGTCGCCAGAGCACCACTATGACATCGACGTCTTGTGTCACCCTGACATTAGCGCACATCAGCGCCATGTCATCAAAACAAAATAAGTGTAGATGTATGTCTTTGAAGCGTATAAAAAGACTTATATGGAGAGTAAGTACTCTGCGCCTAACTAGATTGACCCGATGACCCTAGGTAGGACTAAGGTAATTGTTCTTTAGAGCTCCATACGAAGGGGAAGCTGGTTTTGCAAGCGACTGTACAGTAGTAGTCTTACTCACCGACCGACACCTTGATTATTAATGAAGGCAGCTTAGATTATTCACTAGGCCGTACCTACATTATACTACGCGTTAGTGGGTTTTCCTCTGCGGAAAATACTACTTAAAACGCCGTGGCATGGCTCTAAAGAACCAACCTGCCAACCTCACCTAGCCCTCTTACAAATTATCCACAGCAAGCAATTTTACTATCACATCGCTAGCGGAATTGGGTGTCACAAAAAGCCATGAGGCAAGCCATTATCAAAGAAGATTTGAGCGTCTCTTTCGAACTAGACGCTACCATTCCCGAGCCTCGTGAGGATGAAGTCATCATTTGTGCGGTATACGCCGGCATAAATCCAATCGACTGGAAAGGTGCTCGGGAAGCAGATTCCGTAGCTCTGCATGGAGAGCTGAAGAATCCGGTCTATCGGGCTGCTGGAAAGGATTTTGCGGGCTACGTCCATGCTGTTGGTTAGTTCACCATTGTTTTGGTTGGGTTGTATAACGTGCTCTGTGGGTCTAACTGCTAGAAATTTAGGCCTAAACGTTCACAATTTTCGTGTTGGAGATCGAGTGACGGCCGTCAACCATAGCAGCGGCTTCGCTGAGTACTCAGTGGGACCGGTATACACCACGGCGTTGCTACCACCGCACGTCTCGTTTATAGGTATGTACGCAACCAAGCTCAGCAGATAAGCACACATGATTCTATGCCTCTCTCTCTCGTCAGATACACTGACCGCGCCGGTTCACATTTAGAAACCTCGACGTTTGGACTAGCGTATATTACGGCAGCACTTGGCGTCTTCAAAAATCGGCCCCTACCAGCACCATGGAATCCAGCGCTGCGAGATGCTAAGAACCCGATTGTCGTTTACGGCGCCTCGTCCGCCGTGGGCGCTTTCGCTGTCAAGTTGGCCTCGCTTGCCAACCTCCATCCCATCATTGCTATCGCGGGCCAGAGTGGCGACGTTGTCAAGTCGATTCTTGACCCGAAGAAGGGCGACATGCTCCTGGATTATAGGCAGGGTCCGGGGAAGCTTATTCAAAGGCTCCGGAGCACACCAGAGGACATCCACTTCGCATTTGATGCAATCTGCGGAGAAGAAACATCTGAACTCCTATGTCAGGTGCTCCATCCCGAATACTCCTATCTAGGTCGAACTCTCCATCTAGAGGAAAGTGTAACAAAGATACCCCAGAACATTAGCTGTCAAGTCGCTTTCGCGCCGGGTCTGTGGGAGCCTAACGACCCAGACGGTCCAGATGGAGAGAACAGTCCTAATGTTGGCCCGAGAGCCTTCGCGATAGTGGCGTTTGCCTATCTGACCTTTGCTCTTGAAAACAAGCTAATTCAGGGACATCCTTATGAAGTACTGTCGAACGGACTAGAGGGACTTTTGGATGCTCTTAAGGCTATAAAGGCCGGGAAGAATAAAGGTGTGAAGTATGTTTGTGAGATCGCTGCTACACGAGGATTTTTAGATGTGTAAAAGGGAATTCCGGCTAGCGCCGATGTCCGCCTGAATTATTTTATTTAAAACATATATAAACTACCCTAAATGCTCTATTATCATTCTTAAAATTTAATAGATAATATATATATATAACGTATTTCACATGCGAGTGAGCCACACAAGCGAGTGAGCCACTAAAATCCTCACCAAAAATAGTGAATTTTAGAACGCTATATCTTAGCAACACCATTGCAATAACATATAAAAATAAGTTATACATTTAGTCCTTTATAAGCTGCTAAAGTGTTTATTTAAAGTTTAAAGTAATTTACTTAAGAACTGTTTAAATAGCTAGGTTTAGGTAGTTTTAGCCCCTAAATTTAACCTCAATCCTATTATCTTCAAATGTATTAAACAGGTTACTTTAAAATTGAAACGGTAGGATTTTAACAGCTTGTAAAAGGCTAGATATCTATTTTTATATGTTATTACAATGCTGTTGCTGAGATATAGCGTTCCAAAATTCACTATTTTTGGTGAGGATTTTAGTGGCTCACTCGCTTGTGTGGCTCACTCGCATGTGAAATACGTTATAATACTACTTATACTATAAGAATATAATTTTTATATTGTTATTAAGTTATTAATTACTAAAAAGGTCGTAAAGTAGGCTTATATAGGTATGGAAAATGAAGAATTTCTGACTTTTGTTAATTTACCACGTAAAATGTCGCAGACGAACTCCGCTCACCACTCCGCTCACCACCACGATTAGAGTATATAAATCTTTTACTCTCGATATTACTCATAATGTGAGGAATTAACCAATCAATTAAATCTTCAACCCTCGCGTTACATACTGTATCTATAATTACTGTAATATACTCTTCCTTGGGTACAGTATATCGCAATGAATTTAAAACACGTTGCCCTTTGTCTGCGACATCTTCTTGACGTTGATATCTCTGATCATAGCGACCGCGATAAAGCCCAAGACCATCACGGAGCAACCAGCAGCAAGCATTCTCGTCTGCGCATATCCGTAGGCTTGTTGGATTGCAAGTCGTTCGGGGGTTCCAACCTTATAGGTGAGCTGCACAGGTAAACTCTCATATATGGTTTGCAAGTCTGGCTGTGCAGATTCTGGTAGATACCACTCGAGGGACTTCTTGAACGTGTTCGTCCAGATGGCTCCAGAGACGGCACTGCCTATGGCGCCACCGACGGTTCCACTCACGAAAAGGAAAGCGAGCACCGAGGCGACGTATTGATGGTCAACGGTGGCTAGAACGGCCAGCTGGACGCAGAGAATAAAGACGGCCCCGGAGACGGAGAAGAAGATCTCACACATGACGATGTAACCAATGTATCCGTTTGGCTGTCGGAAATGAATCATTAGGCCCAATGCGAAGACATACAACGGGAGGCAGAACCAGAGGATCCATTTGAAGCGGCCTGTGACGCGGATGATGTAACCGGTGATAAACAGGAACACGAACGCGACAGCGCTAAAGGTGTTGGACACATATCCAGCCTCTGATATCGTTAGGTTATTGACAACCATCAGAAAGGACGAGAAGTAGCTAGCATAGCAAGAGTAAGATATCTGGTAGGTGGCATCCAAGAGGCATGCCCCTAAGACGGTCCGGTCAAGGAGGAAACGAGATTTAAGGAATGGCGTCGGAGCCACGTAAGTCTGATGGAGAACGAAAAGACATAGAAACACAATGCCTACTACGATCATGGCAATAATGTAGCCGGTCTTCCATCCGTTAGGTGCGGTAGCGGCCAGGGTAAATGGCAACAGGAATAAAACGAGGCCACTGGCAAATAAGGTGACACCCGGTACTGTTGATTCCAAAACATGTCAGCATTATGAATTTGTTGCAACGCAGGCATTTTTGGGCACTTACAGTCGAACTCCTTGATGACATACCAGACCTGTTGTGGCAAAGTTCGGCCGCTCTTCTCCTGGGTAATGATTCCTTGTTTTTCGGCTTTGCGAAGATTGTGGTTTAGTACCCAGTACAAGGGCAAAGCCACGCAGGGGAAAATGATTGCCCAGCAGCCGATTCCCCATTGCCAGCTAACATTGTTGTAGAAGCCTTCGGCAGCTTTTGATCCAGCAAATGCCGTGATCACGGCCGGGGAAGAGGTGAAGGCAAACGCCAAACCTCAATTTCTCAAGTTCGTAACATCCGTAGCAATGACATTCCAGCTGTAAGAAAGGCCCCCGAAGCCGACAGAGTAGAAGACCTATTATTTTTGTTAGTTTCGGCACCCCTGAGAGGCGGGATAGGACTCAATGAGAGGTTGAAATATGTCTTACCTGAGCAGCGCAATAGGTAGGAAGATTCTTGGATGCAGCCATAAGAATTAGACCCAGAGTGCACAAGCACAACATGAGAAGGAAACCCTCGGCTCTACCCCAGACGTCCAACAGCTTAGCCATAGGGATATAGACTGCGGCTGTCATCGCACTTGAAACGATGCCAATGACCGTTAAGAGCGAATGGGACTTCCAATCACTCGTAGCAAAAGGAGTTAAGCTGCCAACAACGGTGGCTTTAAAGTTGTTGACCAGGGTGACGAGCCAGATACTATAGGAAAGGAAGAATATCAGTGATGCAAAAAGTAAGTTGCGGCAATGCTAGGACGTACAGTACGAGGACTCCAGCCAGCGATTTATTCGACCAAGCCAGAGTTACGGCCTCTATTTTCTTGACACCATTCTGCGCATCTTCACTGGGCTTTTCGTCTTCCCGGGCTTCTAAGTCGGATACCTTCTCTAGCGAGCCAGATGTAGCGTTCTTCTCGTTCGTAGGGTCGGCTAGAGTGTGTCCTTCCTCGATCAAAGAAGGCTGCTTGGTGTCGTTTGCTGTATTAACGTCCATAGTGCCGTGAGACTCGTCCAGAATTGCCATTGGTCTCAAATAGATATAGATAGAGACGCAAGTTGTATGCAAGAGAGAGCTCTCAAATAAATATCGAGGGCTGCAAGGACCATGATAGCTGTATATGCGGCTTCAGGGTTCGGTTAGCTCCGCAGACGTCGCGCACGACAGTGACTGAGATTACGCCCATGGAGACCGCGTGGTCGACATGATCCCGAGACCGGATGCTAGGGAGACGAGAGTGGGGGTTAAAGTTAGTATATTGATCAGTCACGACCTAGCCCCTTTTGAATTAACACATGCTCAAGAAGATTTTATTTCCACCTTACGCGCCGTGGTTGGTGACATCCCTGAGGGATGTTGGCTTGGGAGGTTGTTTTGGTAGGGATCGCTGAGATCACCAACACTGCCAAGGGGCTGAGACCATGAGGTTGCATCTAATCTGATTGATCATTTGATTAGATATGGTTGCAAGGAAAATTTGTTGGCCGAAACGCTAATCAGATCCTTAAAGCGGGGCGGGCAGGGCCGCTACGCCTTCCGCTACACCGCACAGAGGAGCCCGAGATATACCCGTCGGCCAATTCAACTGACGTTCCCCACTCGTACTTTATTGAACAATGTGATCTGACGTGTGATTTGACGGAAACTTTATGTATTATGAGGTAACTATATTTGATACGGGTTTCCAGGTTGTTCCCAGCCTCACTAGGATCATGTTGTTCGTCCATTCCGGGTCCATTCCGACTGGCATGCTTATTCCTTGCTAGGATTTGTCAAAATCTACCCGACCATACCCATATCATGACGGCCCAAAAGCACTAACTACACACTCTCTTGTGCACGCATGCTCGGCACAAGTGGTTGCGTATGGTGCGGAGGCTCGTTGTGCTTGTCGTGTTGCGCCTTCCATTCGTCCTTGGTAATAACATATTCCACTTCACCATCCTCGATTCCAGGAGGAGGGTTATCGTATTTGGTATAGTAAGTGCGAACTTTCTTCATCCCAGAAGATGCCATTGTCGCCTGAGAACCAGCGTTGACTGACATGGTGTCGCCACCCACTTCCTTCAGACCTAGGTCTTGGAAGGCATGCCTCAACAGCTCCAATGAACCTTCCTTCGCGTACCCTTTCCTCCAAAACTTTGGCAAGAGTCTCCATCCAAATTCCGCTCGCTCCTTGTTGTATTGTGGAGGTCCATCTTGTCCTGAATTACTTTGGGATGGTGCAAGAACCCACCAGCCAACAAAGTCGTCGCCAAAGTAGCCGGCCCAGCATCCGAGCCCTGGAACAACTGTTGCCGAATTAAGCAGCCATTTATGAGTCTCAATTGACTCCTCGAGTGTCAACGCTCTGCCGAACAGAACATACTTCATGACGTCCGGGTCAAAGTCCAATTGCCTGGTGAGTTCCTCGTGCTCAGGGCCGAGGGGTCGTAGCTCGAGACGCGCAGTGCGCAGAGTCTCCTGGGGAAGGGTCATGGTGTTTGATGTGACGGTTATAGGTAGGATTTGTGTTGTCTCTGTTGCGTCTTCGTTATTCGAATATGTCCTCAGCTATCCACAAGTTTGGGAGATCGCTGTGCACTTCTCGACCATCTCTTATACCTTTACTATATAGCCAGCGGCGACTTGAGTTCGCATGCTTATGGGCCTGCATATACAGCATGGATTGACAGAGATACGACAGATCCAGCAGTGAGCAACGTGAGATACTGTCATCTTTGCCTCGTGTTCATTCTTCCATCATGAACCACGACAATTCCATCCCCTTGATCTGCACTGTAAGTCGTTCTCGGAGTATGATCCTTGATGGCCCATATTTTCAGGAAGGATTCGGTCTGTTGTGCACATGCATGCAGGTCTTGGATTTGACGTTGAGATCAACCATGTTGTTTCCCCCTTATAGATGCGAGTTGTAAGGGAGGCAACGAGGATCATGAATATCACAGTCAAGGATGAGAGAGAGAGCACACGCAAATGTACTAGCCGGTGAGAACCTTGGGTAATTCGCTCATCTAATCTAATCAATCAGGCCGCCCAACATGTGTATCGTCAGACCGATCGACCGTGCCATTTCCTCGCCATTCCTTAGATGCACGCCGAGGCGACCTTGGCGCCAAGTAATAGAAAGAAGAGGAATTAGGATAAGGTAATTGACTCGTATCCCAGTCTCCCCTACTGAGCTGTGCAGTGACAATCCTGCAACAAACGGACAGCACACCCTAATGTAGCTAGCCTAACGTAGCAACGATTTGCTCATCCACCTTAATCAAATCAATCAAATCTTATCTCCGAGTGGCTCTTCCAGGCACACCACCACCGAGCCCCCGTTCTCTCACAAGGAACCCAACCGCGGCCACCGTGGGGGGGTTCAATGCGCCCCCAACTGAAGCAATAATATTATTTCACCATCCGACATCGCTCCAGGACTCGTCGTCAGGTCTTGGCTTACAATGGATCTACAGTATAAGACGTGAGGGGTTCCACTACTCCACGTGACACACCAAACCTCTACCCTCGAAGCAATTCTTAAAATGAAAATAAACTGCCTCGTCTTTGGAGATAGAGTGTGTTAGCCTTATGGAACGTAATTTCTGATCGATTGTTATCATTTCTTTAAACTCCATGAAATCAATTAGGTTTCCGCAGTGCCCACCGCCGGATATAACACACATCTCTTCTGGAAACACCAAGAGGTAAAGAGCGTCCTGCAGCCATGGCGGACGCTCCATCAACGGAGAAGGCTGTCGCCTCTAGCGATTCCACAGCCGTAGGTTAATGGTTCCACTCGTAGGTCAAGTGGTATTGACACAGGTATCTAGTTGAGCCCTTGGTCGCGGCTTAAGAAAACGTTTGCCTACTTCGCTATTTTTGTTCAAACAGAGCCGTCAAAACTCGACACCCTTCTCTTCGTTACTGGTATAATCAGCGCCATTGCTTCTGGGATTCCCTTTCCGCTGCTGGGCATCATCTTTGGCCAGCTCCTCGATGACTTCAACGCCGAGAGCTGCGCTGTCGAAGCGATATCAGGCGCCAACTACCAATCCGATGTGAACTTTAAGGTTCTCTATATAATTTATCTTGCCATTGCCCAGTTCGGCTTCGTCTACATCCACCTAGTGAGCTGGTCACTGGGAGGCGCCAGGCTGGCTCAGCGTCTGCGTGAGCAGTATCTCCGAAGCTTGCTCCACAAGGAGCCGGCTTTCTTTGACGACCATCCCGGCGGTGAAGTGTCGTCACGACTCAACGGCGATATTACCATGATCCGCATGGGTACCTCAGAGAAGGTCGGGATCTACCTCTCGAGCATATCTTTCTTCGTCACCGCATATATCATTGCCTTCATCAAGATTCCAAAGCTCGCCGGGATCTTGGTTTCTTTGGTGCCGGCCTACTTTTCCATGTCGCTTGTAGGCGGATATTTCATCAAGAAGTACTCTTCCCAGGTATCAGACCACTTTTCAGCAGGTTCGGCCGTAGCCTCCGAGGCTCTGTCCAATGTTGCTGTCGTGCACGCATTCAATGCAAACGAGAAGCTGGAAACAAACTTCTCATCGCACATTCTCTTAGCCAGGAAAGATGGTCTTAAGAAGGCCCTCGTCAGCGGCATTCAGGCCGGCTTGATTTTCTTTATCGCCTACGCTGCAGATGCATTAGCTTTCTGGCAAGGTAGCCACATGATTGCAGATTCGGTGGCAAGCAATGGAACAGGGTCAACGGTTGGGTCCGTCTTCACAGTGATTTTTCTTCTGGTCAATGGTGAGTCTTCTTTAAGCGCAGCGAACGCCTTTCTTCACATAAAAAATGTTGCTAATTGTTAATCCTCTTGGGTAGCCACCCTTGTTCTGAGCCAAATGACTCCGTACCTAGCCATCTTTGCGGCAGCTTCTGCATCCTTCGCCAAACTCAAGAAAGATATGGACAGACCATCAAGGATTGATGGAACCTCAGACACTGGCCTTCGACTGCCTCCCGTTACTGTTGGTCAGTTCAAGCTGGAAAACGTCACCTTCTCATATCCGTCCCGACCAGAGCAGAATGTCCTCCAGAACGTAACTTTGGATCTTCCAGCTGGCAAGAAGACGGCTCTGGTTGGCTTCTCTGGTAGCGGAAAATCCACTGTAACCAGTTTGCTGCTCCGATTGTACGACCCAACAGAGGGTACGGTCCTTCTAGATGGTCGCGACCTCCGCGAGCTGAATGTGCGTCAAGTTCGAAGCTTGATTGGCATTGTCCAGCATGAATCGACATTGCTCGATCGATCGATTTTAGAGAACATCGCTCACGGTTTGGTGAACTCTGCGAGTCCCGGACATGAGCATCTCCGCGAAACATTGCTTGGGCCACAACTCCGCTCCCTAGCGGCTGCCATCAGGGGAGGGCGTGATGCAACAGAGGCTGCCATAGAGCAAGGGCCGATAGTGGTAGAGATTCTCGGCATGGTTCAGCATGCAGCTGGGATTGCAGACGCCGAGCGATTCATTCGCGAAATGCCAGAGGGCTTAGGCACCATCGTTGGGTCTAGTGGCACACGGCTTAGCGGGGGTCAAAGACAGCGTATTGCCATCGCCAGGAGCATGGTCAAGGACCCCCAGATCCTTATCCTCGACGAAGCCACAGCATCCCTCGACTCCCAGAGCGAAAAGAAAATTCTCAAAGCCCTCGACCGTTGTTCGGAAGGCCGCACAGTCATCTCAGTGGCTCATCGCCTCTCTACAATCCAAAAGGCAGACAAGATTATCGTCATGAAGAATGGCAGCATCGTGGAAGAAGGTTCCCCTGCGGAACTAATGAGCAAACAAGGTGCATACGCCAGCCTTGTAAACCTGCAGAACTTAGATACGGAATCCCCAGAGCAGCGGTCTAGCCAAGACGGGTCAATAGGTGGTGCCACTGCCGTTGAGAAAATGGATTATGGCCTCGAGAACACAGAAAAAGGAGATGTCTCTGTTGATGTGGCCAAGGCAAGTCTCGAAAAGAGGAAGCCTTCAATGTCCGACTCCGCCGATGAAGACGAGGAGCAACCGGTAAACCAATCTCTCGGGTACTTGATTAGCAATATGTCGCGTTATATACGACCCAACGCTCTCGTCGCAGTAGTTGCTCTCGCGGCAGCCAGCATTGTTGGCGGAGCATACTGTGCCGATGCTGTTATCTTTGGTCACACCGTCAGTGGGTTAAGTCCATGTGGTACCCCCGATCACATCCGATCCAGTGGTCGCTTCTACGGACTCTTGTTCTTCGTGTTGGCCATCATTGAATTTTTCGCCAACGTTATAAGCTGGGTCGGCTTTGGCCGGGTCTCCGAAGATACCATCTACGCTATCCGCATGGCCGTGTTCCGCGCGCTCTTCGAGCAGGATGTGCAGTGGCATCAGTCTGCGGGTCGTACGCCGTCCAGCCTGCTCGCACTCATCACCAACGACGGGAATCAGATTGCCGGCCTTAGTGGGTCCATCATCGGCACTGTCTTTTCTATATGCATTAACCTAGTCGCGGCTGTTATCATGACACTGATAATAGCTTGGAGGATTTCCCTAGTATGCCTCGCCATTGTGCCGATTCTTCTAGGGGTTGGACTTGCACAGCTACGCGCTCTCGCCAGATTCACAGAGAAACACGAGAAAGCCTTCAACGAGTCTGTCGGAATCAGCGTCGAGGCCGTCAACTCCATTAAAACAGTTGCCGCACTCGCACTAGAGCATGAGATTCTAGGGGTTTATCGCAGTACTCTAGATGGGCCCCGAAAGGAGGTAACCGCCGTCAGCTTATACACCAGTCTCTGGCTCGCTCTACAGTACTTAGTCGGCAACCTAGCATTTGCTCTAGGATTCTGGTGGGGATCCAAGCAAGTCTTCAGTGGCAGGTACAGCCAGACAGAGTTCATCATGGTGGTATTCTCTCTCCTAGTAAGCGCCCAGCTTTGGAGCCAAATGTTCGCGCTTGCTCCCGAGATTTCCAACGCCCGCGGTGCCGTTGCACGAGTGGTCAACGTGATCGAAATGGGATCTTCTGGTTCTGATGCCCAAGGGCGACCGGGTGACAAGAAACAAGACGTCGAAGCCGTAGCAGAAACAAAGGCGGCATTGCCACACAGAGAAGGTGGCACGGAGGTCAAGTTACAAAACGTCAATTTCGCCTACCCGGGTCGCCAGTCCGCCCCAGCTCTTTGCGGACTGAGTCTGCACGTTCAGCCTGGCCAGTTCGCTGGGCTCGTGGGACCTTCTGGCGCGGGTAAGTCCACCATCACGTCGCTCGTGGAGCGCATGTATGTCCCCAGCCACGGAGAGATCTTCGTCGACGGGGTGGACATCACAAAGCAAAAAGGGATATCCTTCCGGAACGACATAGCCCTCGTGCCGCAAGACGGCGTGCTCTTCGATGGCACAATACGTTTCAACCTCTCATTAGGTGCACGCCCTGGATCCTCCGTCTCGGATGAGGATATGATCGAAGCATGTAAGTTAGCCAGCATCCACGACACGATCGACAAGTTGCCGCAGGGCTACGACACATTGTGCGGCGCCAATGGGAGCCAGCTCTCGACCGGGCAGAAGCATCGCCTAGCAATCGCTCGTGCTCTGATCCGCAAGCCCAGGCTCCTGATCCTCGACGAGCCGACCAGCGCGCTAGACGCCGAGACCGAGAAGGTCCTACAGGAGAACTTGAGAATCGCGACACAAGGCATTACCGTCCTAGTGATAGCACATCGTCTGAACACCATTCGTCACGCCGACGTCATTTTCTTGATCGAGGCTGGACAGTGCGCCGACGCGGGGACGCACAATGAGCTCTTCAATAGGTCGGAGACGTATCGTGCGAACGTCCTTAATCAAATGATTGCTAATTAAATGCATGGGGATAAAAATGTACAAGTAATCTAGAGTTTTCGTTGAAGCATCATATATATGCTAGTTTAGATTTCAATAATTTTACTATTTTAAAAAAATTAATTACAACTCCAATATAATCGTCGTGTCCAAAATTTGCGCCTCTCTTGTACTCGGATGAGGCAAGCAGTGTTGCCCGAGTACTACTCGACTCGAAGAAATCTGAACTACTCGAGTAGTTGCCAAGATAGCCATGAAGCGGGGTAAGGACGTAGACAGAATTGTAGAATAGGAAAAGTGAAGCTTTCAATGACCTGAATATTGCTGTGATACTTACCATCGCTAAGATGAGTGAGTCGTCGCTGTCACCGCTGCCCCTAGACGACCCGGACGAATATGAGAATGCCTCTTAAGAGCTACTCTTACCCCTACTACTTGTACGCTTGCCTATATTGTCTCAAGACTAACCGTTACTAGATTCTGACTTAATCCTCTTTGTAAAGGGTCTATACTCTCGTACTATTCTTAATAATGCACCTTTAAGAATATCATTTAAGTGCTTGCAGCTACATTACACATATACACTATCACAACCTATAAGGATGCAGGTAACGAGTAATCTTTAGAAGCATTTAAAGACTTAACATCTAGCAATACATGCATAATATAAGAAAAAGCACGTTTAAGACAGAGATATACAGCCTTCTTCTTTAACTACAGCTACGTTCTTCTAGCCTCGCAAAGTATCTAGCCATGTACTAAATTTGTTTAAATTTAGAGAGCTTCTACTCTCATTTATTATGTCTAATAACCTACTATTACGTACATCTAAGAGTCTATCCTTTAGGCAGCTTATTAGCCATTTAAATCTAACAACACTTATAATTAGACGGACAACAATTGTAAGAGACTTATAATGGATATTTTGCATTTATAAAGTAAGGTTATTGTCACGAGCATGCAACTGATGCTATGTGATTACGGGTTCTAACGGACCGTCGCGGATCCTTACGGACTACCCGTAAGGGGTAATGCTAAAAACACCATCCGTAACAGCCTCAAACCTTACCCGTTTCAGGTCCGTAGTTATAAGCTAGACCTCTAGGCTTCGCCCACTTCTCTTCTTCTTTCTTCTGTAGTTTTAGATCTTCAATAGAACCACCTCTTGATTTCCTAGTCCTCCGCTACACTCGTGCATCGCTACGGGTAAGGTCGACCATTACGGGGC
>KV458909.1:0-65892 GCA_001662605.1 Pseudogymnoascus sp. 05NY08
TAACTCTTATTTAATCTTTATATGTTATTAATATATTCTAACGTATTTCACAAGCAAGTGGCCCACACAGGCGAGTGGCCCACCAAAACACCAAAATTGACTATTATTGCCTACTACTACACCACCACCCTACATAATGACCCTTATTCAATTGTAATTGAATCCTCATGCCTTGTACATGTACAGGAGTTATGGCCCATAATACCACATAAGCCACAGCGCTTCTGTTGGCCCTTAGAGCCCACCAGCTGACTACCCTTACTTGCTACCTCTGTATGGATTTGAGCATCAACCTCAGCAGTCTGAAGGATATCCTCTCCCTCTTGTACAGAGAGACTACCCCCTTGCATTATGCACCTCTTGCACTTCCTTTCCCTCCTCTTTTTCTGTTCATTTGCTACTTATAGAGCCTTAACTTCTGCCTTGAGTAGAACAGCAGAATGCATCATAACCTGAGCTCCTTTAGCAAGCCAGCTTAGTGCGTCATTAATTAAGGTAGGAGAGCTATTCTAGTGTTGTATAACACGGTTCTTAATATGCTCTGTTTGAAAATCAAGCTCCCTTATAGTTTAGGGAGTCTTTGAAGTCTAATTGTTACTCTCAACTATAGGAGGAGTCAGAGTTCTCAAGTGTAGATTTAAGTGACAGAGGACATTCTATAGCTTGTACAGAACTAGTCCTATAGCTCAGAACCCACTCTTGATGTTCTGCTCTATAAATGTAGCTTTAAATGCTTCTTTAAATGCAGAGAGAAACTCAAGCTTTGTAATATGATTTACCCTATTCCATACAAAGGTTTCAATCTGCTTTCCGTACAAAAGCTTTAGTAGAGCAAAGTAGCTAACGTCAAGTGGCTAAAGTATGTGTGATGAGTGTGGTGGCATACAGAGGGTGATTATCTTCTGTTCTATACAGTAGTGTTGAAATTAAGCAGAGATGTAGCTCTTATGTCCATTAAGAATAAGAAGGCAATAGGTTCTAATTGTACAAGTGCTTGTATGTTGATTAAAGTGTTGAATCCACTCATATCTAATTAAATTTGAAGTCCACCCATTCTCACTTAACGTAATCACCTAATCGTCTAGTAATCCCAAGTCCTTGTACTAAGCAGAGAGGTGATTTAGCGCCTTGAAAATGATGAACAGAGGGAGTGCCCATCCATACGAATTAACACCTTAAATAATCAACACCTACTCTCTATTTCTAGGCTGTATAGTCTTTAGACAGCTCTTTGCTTCTAAGCTTATAACTACCTTTGCAGTAGCAATAACTCCCATTGCAAAACCTGCTTCATTAAAGTTGTAGATATCCTGCTCTAAGATTCCGTATTTTGCAACTATGTTTCATACAAGAGAGAACCACTCTTGAATTATCTTAGGATCTTCGCATTTTGCTCGTTTGTAATCGTACTTCTGACTAAACTTTGATTTGATTTCCGTACGACGCTTAATAAAGGTAGTAGTCCAGTTTATCCTAATAGGGCTCTCGCCTCGTTTAGAGAGTAGTAGGTCTGCCATTTCTTGTACAGCTTGTGGCCAGGGCGGAAATCCACGTGAGTCTAGGTTAAGGATATACTGAACAAGAGCTGACTCTTTGTATGGAGTCAACTTCTGTGAGTTAGGGGTAGAGTCGCATCAGGAAGCCATTCCTTGAATTCGTCAACGTAGTGTCGTTCAAGGGATATCGTACAATGCTGCAGCTTCTTAAACACTTTGAAATTGGCCTTGTTTAATTGCACTAATAGCAAATAGTATTCTACCCTCCTGATTAGAGGATTTGGCTTGTGTTGGTTGCAGCATGTTGACTGTAGTTAAGTTGACGCGTTCTGGTGTTTTGGTGGGCCACTCGCCCGTGTGGGCCACTCGCTCGTGAAATACGTTACTAAGTTGCTTACTTTAATGTCTAAGAAGCTTACCTATAATAAATAAAGGTTAGATTTATCATAAGCATGCAATTGATGCTATGTGATTATAGGTCCTAACGGACCGTAACAGGTCCTTATAGACCACCCGTAAGGAGTAATGCTAAAACACTATCTGTAACAGCCTTAAACCTCACCCGTTTTAGGTCCGTAGTTATAAGCCAGACCTCTAGGCTTCGCCCACTTCTCTTCTTCTTTCTTCTGTAGCTTTAGATCTTCAATAGAACCACCTCTTGATTTCCTAGTCCTCTACTACACTCGTGCATCGCTACAGGTAAGGTCGACCATTACAGGGCAAGTAGACGGGGTTTGTCACAAGATTACATTAATGAGATTAGCACTATGTAAGTTAGTTAAGGAAATTCCATAGACCCTTCTAGAGTGCTAAACTACTAACTAATGTAGCATTAACAGCTATAGTAGTCTACCTATAGGTTTAATCTCTAGCATTATAATATAGGTAGTGTAGTATAATTAATTGCTTGAGATTACAGCCTAATGAGTAAAGAAAATTTCTAGGAAGATCTAACTACTACTAGTTCCTATTATCTTAATTAGTAGCATTATAGGAGGACGTTGTTTAATCTAATCCTATAGCTTGTCCTAAAGCTAATTCTACTACTTAATTTAATGATCCTTGCTAATAATCCTCTACCTAATTATCCTCTACCTAATTATCCTCTACCTAGTTATCCCTTAATTAATAATACGCCTTACAACATCATTAGCTATAGTTAGCAACTACAACTACAACTTAAGCTATAGTTTAAATTGTAATTTAAGAACGACAATAGTTTATATTATTCATCTTATAACATATGATTCTCGTCCTCATTTTTTGCCTTCTTGCTTAGATGGTTTAAAGCCTCGCCTTTCGTATCTTACACCTTTTACTCATCATCGTCGCTTTTTCGTTTCCTAGACACATAGTTTAAACGTAGTTCCTTAATGTAACGCACGTCTTTAAAATGAGCTCTAAAATCTAAAGGAGACTTAAGATGCGCGTAGCACATAGGGTGTAGACATTCCGATTCTGCATTAGCTAGTGTATACAACTCCTACAGCTTAAGCACAGCCATCCCCTTACACTCTACCGTCGGAATCGCCTCAACCTAATCCTACTAATCCCACCCCTTCAGCAATCCCATCCTATTTCCCCTCTCCATCTTCGCCACATACTCCTCGTGGCTCCTTGTCGCA
The DNA here is from genome assembly GCA_001662605.1 of Pseudogymnoascus sp. 05NY08. Taxonomy (NCBI): domain Eukaryota; kingdom Fungi; phylum Ascomycota; class Leotiomycetes; order Thelebolales; family Thelebolaceae; genus Pseudogymnoascus; species Pseudogymnoascus sp. 05NY08. The sequence goes on from KV458909.1 coordinate 3,122, forward strand.
TAATAATGTAGCGCCACCCTCGTCCTCGTAATCGGCACCCGCCACGCTAAGCGATCTACTGTATCGCCATCCTCCTCTACCGTCCTAGCCCCCCTTTTCAGTTCGAACTTATGCACATCTAGTTTTGTAGCGCAAGGCAGCTTAACGAAGACTTTGATGTGCTCGTTCTCTGTGCTAATGTTAGGGCTATAGTTAGGGTCCTAGTCCTTAATGCAATGCGTGAATCCTTTCCGTGCGCTCTAGGGACGGGTAAGCAGGCCGCTGCTATTGTGGATCTGCTAGTTAACAGCAAAGGCGCTAACGGAGTAGTTGTCGTTGTAAGGCGCGAGGATAGAGCGTAGGGTCTCGTTACTGCGCACCTCGAGGTACTCGTTAGCGTCAATAAAGGCCATCCATTTATGTTAGTCGCTGAAGAGCATTAGGCAGTCGGAGTAGCTAGCGAGTTACTAGTAGGGGTAGTGTAGCGCAGGATAGTAGTAGCAGTGCGTGATAGCCTTCGGGTCGAGGAAGGCGCTATAGTTATAGGTTACGAGCGCGGGCGACGAGCTGTCGTCTATGACGTAGAAGCGGCGGATTAAGAGGTGGTAGTAGTAGTGCATGAGCCACTCCGTTAGGTCGGCGTATTAGTCTTTCATAGAGAGGCAGATGGCGATGTCCTTAGCGGTGTCGCCGGCAGAGAAGGGCGCGATGGAGGTGGGTATTAGGATGTAGGGTGTTGTTGTAGGGGCGATCGCGCCTAGCTTCCTGAGGTGTGTTAAGTACGCATTCCGTAGCGTGTCGTCGATGAAGATGAAGTGCCTGAGCGACAGCACGGCGAGGGTAAGCGCCACGGTCCGCTAACGCAACTTGCCTAGAATAGCTGAGGCGCGCTGTAGCATCGCGGCGTCAGGACGGTATATCACGACAGTATCGCTAGGCTTAGCTCTCCTTAATGAGAGACAGACGGGTGTAATGGACTTAATGGCCTTAATGGAGATGGTATGCCTCGTTTAAAAGACGAGCGCCGTAAGCGCCACGATCGGCTGCACTAGACACATCCATCTATGCGGCAGTCTAGGCCATGAGATTAGTAGACGGCTCTATAAGCCTACGAGCTCGGGCTAAGACATGCTTAGCCGGCTGCCATTAGGATTTGGTTTTGATTTAGTTTCGATTCAGTTTAGGCCGACCCTAATCCTCCTGTATAACTATATAACTATATAACCCGTTAGAAGTGGACTTAGACACGAATACCCCACTATACTACCACTAAGTTACAGTTCATAAGCGGCTCGGGTGGACTTTTACGGACAAATCCCCACCCTAAAACCCTGTAAAACCCTGTAAAAGACGGCACTAGCCTCCCTAACTAACGTGATCAATCAATGCTTATCTTGCGAGCTGCGCCTGGCTTGCGCAGTTCCTAACGAATCAACGAGGGTTTCGGCTTGTCCGGTTTGTCGATCGAAGCTTGATCTTTCCCTAACGGGGGATGATTCTTGCTTATTTCGGTAAGTTAGGTGTGAGGGATATGTTGTTTCGCCTGCTCTTGCTCGGTCGTGTTCCTAGTCAAGGTCGTGCTTAACATATACGACCCCCTTTACTATGTTCACCGGTGCTCATTCCCACCCGGAACCCAACTTCGTCGAAGTTATATATATGTTCCGGCCCAACCGTAAGATATGCTGGCTCGCGAGCAGGCCGGCCCAACCGCGAAGTGGCGGTGTAGAATAGTATCGTTGAAAATTTAAATCCTACCTCCTACCTCCTACCTCCTACAACTATAGTATAGTATAGTATACAAGAGCTGACTCTTCGTACGGAGTCAACTTACGTGAGTTAGGAGTACAGTTGCGTCGAGAAGTAACACCATGAGCACGTCGTTGAAGTGTTGTTTCAGGGACATCGTACAACATTGCAGCAGCTCGAACACTTTGAATATAGCCTTGTTTAATTGATTGGATAGCTAGAAGTATCCTACCCTCTTAATTAGAGGATTCTAGTTGAGTTGGTGGTGCCATTATTTACAGAAGTAAGTTGACGCGTTTTTGGTGTTTTCGTGCGCCGCTCGCTTAGGTGCGCCACTCGCATGTGAAATACGTTAACAGCTTAAACATTATTAGAGCCAACATTATAGAGGTTGCCCTAGCTTATTATAGAAGGGGTAAGTAGACGTTGTTAAGGAGCTGTCTTACTTGTTATAGAATATAAATAAGGGCAGTATGATAATAAGCTTTGTTACATGCTTAGAACTATTAGGCCTTATGCTATAAAAGGACTTATAGGTTACTTTAACGAAATGCTAACTTTCTAATCATAGAACGAATTAAAATTTTAAGCCTATTTCCTTCTTAGTCTAGATCTAGGTTTAATACTATAGTAGTTTTGTCTCTATTAGCATTAAGCTGCTAACGTTCCTAGGCAGCTGCTCTAATCTCTTTAAAGGAGATATTAAGGTTTGTTAAGTAGGTAGTGTATATATCTAGATGTTAGTTTTCTAGAAAGAAAAACTATTTCTATGTGTAGTTAGACTCTACAACCTTAACTCTAGTATGAATTAAAATTTCTATTAGTTCTAGCATTAGCATTAATCTAGCAGTAGTAAGATAGGAACGATTAGAAGCTTACATCATTACAGACTTCCTAATTATATTCCTTAGTTGCGAGTTTCCTAGGCTTAGTGTTCAGCTGCTTTTAACTACATAATTTTACGTTAACGAGAGATGCCGGGCGTGGCTCTGATATGCTGCCGACTTTATGAGAGCCTTGTCGTTAGTTAGTATCCGCTAAATATCAAGCATATAGTTCCAGGCACAGAAACTAAACTGGCAACCAACCTCTTTGATAACGAGTCCACCAAGGCTATGACCAACAAATACAATTGGACGGTGCTATTTTATGTATATCAGCTTCGGTTCATTAAATATTGTGCCATGGAAGCATGGCACGACACAGAACTTCCATACCGTATCACCACGCAACATCGCAATATCACCAAGCAATGTTTCTGAGTGACCAAAAATGCTCTCCTTGCTTGCATACTTCGAGGCATTCGCAACGCTCGAGTCATATCCCCAGGTAATTATTCGCACTTTCGTTATATCATTCTTCAGAAAATCTCGAGGCCAGCAGACGAGACCTTTAGACCAGGTGTCTAGGGCGTGTCCGCATAACCCATGGACGAAAACGACACTATTAAGATCAGTATACATCATACATATGGGAGGTGGCGAGCTTACTCTGCAACTATTTCGCCTTCTCCTTCATAGAGAACATAGGTTCCTAAAGGAGCCTTGCCAAATGACTCTGCTTTTGAGTCTTCACTTGGGTCGGATTTTGATTTCTTCCAAAATGGGTTTTGAAATTTCATCTTCAGTAATATCAGTGGGCATATGGACAATACGTCCTGGTGTTAAAGTCTTGGTTCAATGTCGAACAAATACCCCTCACGGATGGTGTTGTTTTTACGACCCCAGCCTCGCGATTTGTGGCGTTGGATTATATGCACGTTAACTCTTACGTAATCTCTGGGTGCTGCACCATGCTTAATCTGGCTTGTTTGAGCTCATTTGATGTTATTGTATCTCTAGTTATGAGGCTTTGGTTTTCATTTTGATTTTTTAGTGCCCTAGGTCTGTCAGTTGGTGGGTGCAACCGTTATATAGAAGGAAGGGGCCGCCGATTATGCGATATGAATTCCGCATGGTTAGCCGGAGCCACAGGTCAGTTTATGACATATGGCCAACAGTTACATTAGGTAAATGAGACAGGTTGAAAGATTTAGAGTTTTCACATGATAGTTTAACAGCATTTTGCGAAGCAGGGCAGTTTAACCGAAGAGAAGGAAATATGACCATCGGTCAAATTTGAAGGGGGCAAAAAAATGTAGAGTTAAGTGCGACGGCTACAGTTTGTAGAAATGTCAAACCCCATAGTTGTTTAGCTGAAAGTGCACAACCGTCGCTGGTCAAATATTAATGCGGCATGCTCAAAGATGCGAATAATAAGCAAATATACTTTATGGATTCATGGATGATTATAAATCTTGGAAGCACAAACGAGAAAATGGAACCCGCAAACCGGAAGCCACAAGAGAACTTATATTTAATCTTAGAATACACGACTAACTTAGCTGTGCGTCTCAACTTTGAAAACGGTTTAGTAAGCTCATGCGAGCATAGCGAGGTATCAAAATATCCCATACAACTCGGGGAGCATATGCCGAAATGTAAAATGCATCCCGTGAGAGCCGCTTCGGACACATCAGAGTCCATCGTTAGTGTTGTCCAGTGTGCACCATTATCCAAGATGCCAAATACAGACCAGAGTAACAGAGCAGTAATTCATACTGTGATAAAGGGGCTGGAAATGCATGGAGGTTGAAGGCCTGCTAGTGAGATCTTGTCTGGTTTTGAATTCCGGGACACCAGCGCCATTCTATGAGCGATTATAATGACAATCTGTAGAGAGAATATCAGAAGGGAAAACCACAGCTGGCTCAATTTTCAGAAATACTTCATGAAGCAATACCATCTTTGCCTAAATCCCAAAATAGTTTGAAATAATGGTTCTTGAACGAGTAGACACGAGATCCTCGGTAGCAAAATAGTAATGAATCTGAAACATAATAATAAATAATGAAATAATGAAATAATGAAACATTAATATTTAAGCATTGTGTTAACACTTCACCTGCCTGCTACTATAATAAAGGGTTTCACTACCCGAGTGGACACAATGGCTTAGACTAGAGATAGTGAAGATAATAGCTAAATCGGTGCCATCTGGCCTAGTTGGTGAGCCTTGCGGCCTAGACCCGTGTCCTGCTTCTACACAATTGCTATACCTGCAGGTATCTGTTAAAACCCTACGAGCTACAGAGGCTAGGTATCTTCTTTGCTCCCTGACCCACAAGCCCGTCAAAATAGGCAATAAGTATGTCAGCCCGAAGCATATCCAAGACACCAAGCGTCGGGTTGCTACTCTTCAGCACCTGCCCACCCCACAACACCCTGACATAGTATTGCTGGTCCTTCTTGCTCTTATACAGCTCAAACACCACTTCACTGCCCATGCCTGGCCATACCATCTTCTCGATCTGCAAGATGCTCAATAAACGACTAACGCTTCCGTCATGGGCGACGTTGTGTCGATATTTCATGCCACTACTCTTCTTCTTGTTACCATTACTCGCCGAGTCAGTTACATGCATCGCGTCTCGCAAATTCTGCGCCAACTCCGCAATCCAGATGCCGTAACTAGCAGTGGTATACTCCAGTGTGCGTGCCCCGGCGTCTCGGTAAAGGTAGCTGTACTCGTACTGCCCCAGACGAAAAACCTCCTCCGCCATCTTCTGCGTAACGCAGAGAGATGGGTTGCTGGTACTGCAAGGTAGCGGCTTCGCGTGGCAGAGTCGCGCGGAGAGATTGTCGAAGTAGTGGTCAAAGGACATGTGGAAGCCTGAATCCGTAGGCGAAACACCGGAAATGGTATCGAGATTTGCGTATAGGTCAGAGGCAGCCTTTAGATGCGCAGTCCAGCCTGGGTCGCTGCTCCCGGCGCCATACGAAGAGAATTTGTTACTCGCTGCTGAGCAGGAGTATGCGGGCTCGAGACTGTCGATGCTCGCAGGCTGGATTAACAAGGGTACGTTCTCATGTTCTTCGCCGCGAAACATGCCTGACACAAGCATGCTAGCGACCTGCGAAGTGATGACATTGTTCGTGACGCGGAAACTGACGACCTTTGGATCGTATTTCTTGGGGAGGAACCCAAGCAGGTCGTGGTAGACGCCGTACAGATCCTTGCCATGCTGCCAGCTGTCGTCCAGCCCTTCGCGGGTGATCTGTGGGAATTGACAAGTTCCGTTGAATCCCTTCGGTGCTGAAGGATTAGATGGGGAGGTGTATACGCTCCAGTAGGTGTTGGCAGGTTGATTGGTGCCGTGGGTAGGTAAGGGAGTGCCGGCGTAGAAGAGGCCTTCGTCGTCGCAGTACCATGGGTAGGACTCGACCGGAAAGGTATTGGACGCGTAAGGGGTGCGCTTGTGGTGCCGGTGAATCACCTCGACGTATTCGATAGAATACGAAGAGTTCACTTTTGGATATTCGGTGCGCCGGACATGCGGCATATTGCACCAATTGTACGTTCCTAAGAAACTGTGAGCTACTGAAATTTGAGAATAGGACGAGAGTGATAGTACCATATGGTGTTCCCTGCGGAAGTGTAGAAGAATTGAAAACAAAGCCATAGATTCCTGTGCCATTGATCGCTGAACTGAGGCTGTTGATATTCGAGGAAATTGGCGCATGCCAGCTTAGATCCACTGATATAGCCATATCTGCAGCCTGAGTACCAGATGGGCTTGAGGTGATAGAGAAACTGCCTGTTAATTCGAAGAATCGTGTTAATACATAGTAGCCTACCAGTGTCACGGCAAGAAGCCAGACAAAGGGATTACGTAGAGGGGTAATTCCATTCATGAAGATGTTAAGATTAAATCCACGTGCCGCGAGGCTGTCGGTGAGTGGTTCATCTATTGTGATAAACAAGTCCCGATAGATGTCAACTTAAAAGTAGCGACGCACGGGCCACAACCGCAAACGCTACGCCAAGAAAAGCGATCATCACTGCAACTTCAAGCTTCCCGAAATCTCGAGATCCTCACTAAACCATCCAATCCCACCACAAACCCAACCCCTCCCAAACCGCAAAAATGGGCTGGTTCTGGGGCGCCACCGCAGACGACAAGAAGTCCTCATCCGACCCCCTCCGCGACCTCGACCCCAGTCTGCAAGCATTCCTCAAAAAAGAATCTCCCGTCCAATACTCGCCCACCACACCCCCTCCACCACAACCCCAAGCACAGCAACAACCCACCGAAACCACCACCTCCTCCGAACCCCCCGCCGACCCCGCCGCCCCCCCCACCCTCTTCAAAGACAACCGCTACGCCCACCTCTGGAAAACCTATACCCCCCAATCCGCCATCGAAGCCGCCTCAAAATCCGACTCCGAGAAGATCGCCGACGTCCTCGAGGGCTACAAGTACCGCAAAGCCGAGATCGGGCGCGCGGCGCTCGAGAACTGCGCGCTGGAGCAGTGGGAGGTGAATGAGTGTTTCTCGAATGGCGGGGTCAAGGCGCGTCTCACGATGTGTCGCACCGAGAATAAGAGTCTGGAGCGCTGTGTGGAGATGCAGCAGAAGTTCCTCAAGGCGCTGGGGTACCTGAGTACGTTTGATAGGGGGAAGGATGTCGATGAGAGGATTCAGATGCATGCTGATACGCTGTATCACCGGATGTTGGCGCAGGAGAAGGCGGTGCAGGAGGCGGAGAAGGAGGGGAAGGAGATGCCGAAGTTTGCGCCGCTGTTAGAGAAGGGGGGCAGTTCGGTTACTGCCATAACTCCTGCAGAGGCGGCGGCGGCGAAGGAGGAGAAGCCGGAGATACCGAAGACGAGTCCGTTGGCGAAATTACCGCTTGATATCCAGGCGCAGATTAAGGAAAAGCTGGAGGGCTTGACGGGGATCGAGCGGGAGTTGCAGGAGAAGGCTTTGGCGGCGGAAGTGTCGGCTGGGCAGGAGGTGAAGGCGAATTTGAAGGATATTTATAAGGATTCGAACGCGGAGAGGAAGAAGAGGGTGGAGGAGGGGAATGAGACGATTGTGGATCGGGTTTCGTCGATTTTGGGAGGTTGGAAGTAGGGGATGGGATAGCTGTATGATATAGGTGGTAGATGGGAAAACGGGACGCCCTGTATGATTGGGATGGGATGTAGTGTACGAAAGGGGGAGTTGGATCTGAGCGCTGCTATTTATGTGTATAAATAAGGAAAATATACCTCCCACCATTCTTCTCGTGCCCAATCTCGACATGCCGTGTCAGAGCTGCAACTCGCTATGTAGAGTCACACATTGATTGCCAAACGCTGTTTCAGCATAACACAGATCTCGAATAAACAATGATACAGACAATGCTCTATTAAACAATAGCCTGCCACCACACACTAACAATCACGCCTCCCCCCCCGACCCGCCTCCTTCTTTTGCATTTCAATTCTAAACCCCACCCCACCACATCACATCACATCACCCCCCCCTTAAAGCAAAGCCCTAATAGTAACCCCCCCTTCCCACGCATCCCCCCCCTCCAACTTCGTCCACCCCGCCACCTGCCCCGCCTCCACACAGAGCATCTCCTTCCACCCATCCTTAGGCGCAAAATCATTAATCCCCTTCGCCTTCTCCTCCCACGGGTTCCAGACAACCACGTTCTCGAAGTTCTCGCGCACGACCTCGAAGGCCGGGGTGCCGTTCGCGGAGACCGTGAGCGCGGTGTCGACGGTGGCGGGGGTGTAGACGCGGTCGGTTTCGCCGGTGATGGAGAGGGTGGTGGGGGAGGTGGGGGCGGTGGCAGAGGAGGCGGTGACTTTGTCGTGGTATGGCGCGCCTGCTAGGCCCTCAACCGTGGTCGTGGTGATATCCTACATACGTTAACCTCGCATCCTCACCCACACCCTCTAAATCCCAAATAGGTAAAGAGAAGACCAACCTTAACCCTCAAATAAGTATGCATCAACACCTGAAACTCCCACGCCTCCCCCCCATCATTCCTAACCAACATACTCGTCCGCAACGCCCCCCTCGTCAACGCAACCGAGTAAATCAGCCCAAACTCCCCCTTCCACGCCTCCCTCGCCTCAGCGCTAAGGTTCTCGGGCCCGAGCCCGAAATCGAGCTTCACGCCGCCGTCGCCGCCTTTGCCGTCGGATTCGGTGGTGGATTTGCCGAGGAACTCCCAGCGAGAGGTGCGCGCGAAGCCGTGTTGGGGGAGGGCGGAGGTGGCGGGGTGGTCGGTGGGTTTGCCGAAGACCTGGTGGGGGTGTTAGCTTTGATTCTCTCATCTGTCTCTGGTTCCGACGGATCGATCGACTGCACGGTCTGATCTCCCAGACGATGCGCGGGGTATAGCAAGACACCGGCACCGGCACCAACACTGCCACTCAGACTAGAACTCGGAAGGTATACGCACAGGAAACACCAACGGCACCCCCCCCCTCACCGCCGACCCCCCACTCAAATCCGCCGCCTCACTAACCCACAGCTTCTCCTCCCCCTTATCCTTCCAGCTCACCACCGTCGCGCCATACAGCAGCACCTCGACGCTCTCGCCCGTGGGCAGCGTGGCCGTCACGCGCCCGTTGTCGTGGGTTATGGTTGCGCTGGCGGAGGGCTGCGCGGGGGTGGCGGAGAGGGAGAGGTTGTTGGGCTTGGGGCGGGTGGAGGACATTGTTGTGGTTTGTGGTTGTGGTTGTGGTGTTGGGTTTGGGGATATGAGGGGTTGATTGATTGAGTTGATTTGGATCGCGTTGTGTCGTATGAAGGGCGATTCGTAAGCCTATCTATCTACTACCACGCTGTAAAGAAGTATAAGTAGTATATTAAGCAATAATCTCAATCGTAGTCGTCGTCAAAGATGTTGTCAAAGTTGTTGAGTGATGAACCATCGCGGTGTTGTTATAGCGGGGCAAGTCCACCAACCCAACCCGCCCTCCCGCTGAGCGATGATGACAGAGACAATTGAGGGGAGAGGGGACAGACAAGCTGCGCTGACGCGAAACATGCGGGGTCCCTCGTTTTACCCACCACCACCACACCGAACCGCATCCACCATCCAACACCCACCACCACAGCCGCCGCTGACAGCCAACCATCCGTGCATACTCTGAAACGGGAAACATGGAACGTCAATGGAAGGGCAAGGGCGTGGCGTTTGATCTGCTGTGCGGTGTCGCAGTGATGGGGGAGGGGTGTTATGCTTTGTGGTGGTGGAACTTGGGATTCATGAGTGGCAGGGCTGAGATTTATGACCAGGTATCCTTATCAAAGGGCCTTATATCGAGGTTTCAACTATAAATATACAGTAATACAGTAATACAATAATGGTCATAACGTGTGTACAATTCAAGTCGAGATAATCCCCATCTCTAATTCCACAAATCCCTATGATACAACCCTTACTCCATACAAAAAAACGCCTACACAGTTATCCTACCCCCCACCGAAAACAAACCCCCCCCCCTTTCATCCGCGCTATGCTCGCTATGCTTATGTACTGTACGTATGGGTATGTCCTCCCCCCTCTCAGTCTACACGCTTAACCTGACGACCGAGTAATTTTTATATCCTTCCTTCCTTCCCAATCCCTTCGCTGAATGCATGAACACCATCCACAGCCTACGCAGCACTCCCCCTCCCCCTCCTCTCAGCCGCATAAAGCTCCGCCTTAAAATCCCACACCATCTCCTCCATCTGCATCGCCTCCCCTCTCGACACCGTCCCCGTCCTCAACCCCTCCATCAGCTCTTTAAACATCACCACCGCCGTCGCGCCCGTGAACCCCCTCTTCGACTCGTCGCCAGTCTGCTCAGCCGCTTCAGACTCCGCAGCAGCAGCGTCGTCGACTGCATCAGGGACATCAGCAGACACGGATGACGAACGCGCCTCAGCCATACCGTCCCAGATCTGCGCCTCGGCCTCGTCATCGGAAGCTACTCCCTCTCTCTGCGCCTCGGTCACTCCTCCTTCCCCGGCACCGTGCATACTAACATCCCCCACCACCTCTCCCTTCATATCAGCGCCTACAAATGAGTCCTCCACCATCTCCCCAGAGACGGTGTCAGGATCCAAATTCAAATTCAAATCCAGATCCACCGACTTCCCCCTCATCAGCTGACTATCCTCCTCGTCATCCTCAACCACAGCGCGGCTCCTCCTCCTCCGCCGCCCAAGATCGCTCTCCTCCCACTTCGCCGTGGATGTCCTCTCGCGACGAGAACGGCGGCTGCGAGGCGTGGTATCAACGACTATCGCCTCTGTATCACTTTCAGGCTGAGTGGCAAGTAGGCTATCCTCCACCTCCTCCCCTACTTCTTCAACACGCTGCCTCTTCGCGCTCAGCGACCTCATCACCACATCCTCATCCTCCTCCTCACCATGCGGTGACTTCCTCCGTCTCGTCTCCGTAGCTTTCGTAGGCGTCTCAGGGATCGTACTCGAAATCTCTCGCTTCCTCACCCGAGATCTCGTGCGCGCGGGTATACTACCTTCCTCCTCCTCATCCTCCTGCTCCTGCTCCTGCCCCGGCACTGGTGTTTCCTCAGACACAGCAGCAGCACGGGTCAGTTTATCAGAACTACGCATCGACCGCATCGACCGCGGTGCCTCGATGACGGGTGTAGATTCCTTCTCCGCAACAGCAACAGCAGCAGCAGCGCGGCGACGCTTGCGCGTTCTCCGAGTCTCGGGCTCGGGGGCGGGAGAGGGTTGGGGTGAGGCGGTGTAGGCGCTTTGATCGAAGTCTGCGAGGGGGTTGAGGCTGAATCGACTGCGCGTGGTTGGTGGTGCATCTGCCTTGGCGCGGGTATTGTCTTCGTTAGTTGGCAGCTGTGCGCTCTCATCCGCGATAGAAGCAGAAGCGCTTGTCCCTCGGCTCACATCTATATTTGAGCCCCTACGGTTACGACGACGTCTCTTGCGTCGTCCGCTACTCTGCGTACTGGGTAGGTCGGCTTGCGCCTCGAGTAGAGGCGAGGACTGCGCGTCAACAAAGACCTCGTCTGTCGTTAAATCATCGCGCTCGCGTATGGCGTCGAGATTCGATAGTGCATCCGAGAAGGTAGATTCATGCGTAATTTCCTCACCCTGCTCGGTCGACTCCACATTATGAGGAAGAGGAAGCGCCTGCATCAAAACAGACTCGCTATCACTCCTCCCATCCTCCTCTCCACCCACCACCCCCGGCAGCCCAATAGCATGCTGCTCAAGCAACAACGAATCAATAGACCCAAACGACGTAACATTCCAAAACTCATCACTCGCCGACGGTCCCCCCACCGCATCCCCCTCCCCCTTCGGCGGCGAACTCGGCACATCCCCCTCCCCCTCCTCCTCCTTCCCCAGCACGCCCTCCGAACTCGTCTCCCGCCGCGGCGTAGGCGATGAGGTAATAAAATCATCCTCCCTCTCCGCTACACGACTAATACTCGGCGTCCCCCACGTCGTGCCCTCCGTAACTGGTAGATCAGAGCTAAGCGCTAATTTCTCCCCAGAGCGCCTGGTCTTCATCCTGGGGCTCTTTCGGAGATCAGGGAACATAGCTGCTGCTTCCTCTTGCTGCCTCTCCTTGACTTCGCGCTGGTGATCTGTTAAGAGCTGTGAGTCGTCGGCAGTAGGCGAAGAGGCGATGGCTGCGAATTGGATCTGCGAATCGTCGTGTCGGAGTCGTGGGGTGGTATCCCTCTTCTTCTTCTCGCTGAGTTTCGAGGCACGGGTGGAGAGCCGTTTTTTAGACGCGGATTTCGACAGCTCGATGCTGGGATGAGGGGATTTCGCCTTGCGATGGGAAGGGAGGGGCGAGGATTCGGCATAGGGCGTTACACCCCGGCTTGCCGGACGGCTGGAGCAGCGGAATGACAGAGCTTGGCTGTCTGAATCGGAGTCGATGAATTGGGGACCGCTGGGTGGGGCAGCTTCGTCATATGCCGCTGGGAAGGTAGGTAGTTTGAGGTCCGCAACTGGACGGAGACGAGCAAGTGCTTTTGCGACGTCTGGGGGGTAGGTGAGGGTAGATTTGGTGCCAAAGGTGGTGTTCCAGAGCGTGATGGCCGAGTTGGCGATCGGTTTGCGTTTGCTGTTTAGCCCGGCGGATAGGAGGGCTTCTAGCTTGGAGAGGGCGGTGGTGCTGTCTACTCCCGAGATCGTAGTTGCTGCCTGCGACCGGATCGCCTCCCAGAGAGCCGTAACAGCCTTCCCAGTCGAACTCCTCGATTTCACAGCCCCATTCACATCCTGTATCCAACACCCACCACCACTCCCAATCGCAGCAAACAAATCCAGCGAATTCGCCCCAGGACACCGTTCAATCAAAACAGTAACCCCAGTCAGTAGGGCATCCGCGCCAATCAAGTCTTTGCTACACTCCTCATAACACTTCTCCAAATACACATTCACAGTACCATAGAGGTATTTATAAGGATCCGTAGTGGCAGGCTTAGGACTGTTCGTCGACGCGCCCCATAACCTCCGTCGCGCCGCCTCAAGAGACTGCGCGTCAACGGGGTAACACGCATCGCCGACTAGCACCGCACACATCCCCGCAAGGGCGCGCACATTCGTCCGGCCCAGCTGGTCGCCTAGGCACCTAGCTAGCGGATCAACAAGACACAGCGCGTGTCCGCCATCGCCGACTTCAGTCCTGATATAGCTCGAGGCAGCGCGGAATAGGGTTTCCAGATGCGGAATCCCCTCTAACACGACAGTAGTGAGGCCGTACTCGAGGACTCGGACGATGCCGCGAAGGACATCGCCTTCTTGCTGTTTATTCGCGCTAGAGCCGGGAGTGTGGCCGTGTCCGTCGTCGGCGCCCTCGCTGATAGCTTCAGCGAGCATATCAGCCAGGACACACCACACCGTTTCAGCAGGTGAAATATCCGAGCCGCGGACTGCCTCGGGGAGACACTGCACGAGATCCTGACAAAACTCGAAGCGTGACGTGCGCGAGGTCCTGGCTTCGTAGAAGGGATTGAGGATGGCGCGAGCAGCAGCTTTGTAGGTGGTGCTACATTGGAGGTCTGCCGCTGCTTCGACGAGGAGGAGGATAAGGTATTGGAGTGGTGATTTGATTGTTTTCGGGAGGCGGTGGGAGGATGGCGTTGCGACGGCCAGGAAGGCGTTTTGTTCGGTGATGGAGAGTTTTTTCTCGGTGAACGGTAAGATGCCGAGGATACTCACGCTCTCGGTTATGAGGTACACCATGCCGTCGAGGTAGGCTGCTGGATCCATAGCTTCACTCTGCTTAGACGACTGAGGACCCTTCTGCCAGAATCTGCGCAGCATAGTGAAGATTCTCGCCACACATTCCATCGTCTCATTAGAGACTTTAATCTCCTTCGCCCCCGCAGCAGCGACAGTCATCAAGAAGCTCTTCCACAACTTCGAGGCAGGGCTCTGCGACCTCCCGAGATCGGCGAAGCGTTGCTCGAGAAGCTGATCCATGACGTCTAGAACGGGGACGCAGTTCTTGCGCACCCACTTCGAGTCGAGGGATGGGAGTTCGCAGGGCTTCACTAGCTCGGCGGCCATGGCGCGGTCTTGTTTCCATGGCGTGACGGAGGATTGCGTTGAAGGTTCGAGTAGGGAGCGGAGGATTTCAATTGCCTGTTCGACTCCATCCAAGCCCGGTGTTCCTTTATCCGCGCCCTGCTCTGTGGTAGTAGTTGCCAACTTCCCAACCAGCGGAACGACGTAGGAGTCCCAGTATAAACTCAGCTGCGCATGTGACGCGGCGGGATTCAAAGTATAATACAGCAAATTGCAGATACTGCTAATAGTAACCTGAAACATCTCCTTCCCCTGCTTGCTATTATTCTTGCGGTTAAGCTGCCCGATAAACGGCTGGTGCAGCATCTTGATGAATCGCGGGTTAGTCTTTTCGTCGGGTCGGATGGCGAAGACGAGTCTGTTCCAGGCGAAGTTGGCCTCGCGCTTGACTTCCGGGTCGCCGCTGTTGAAGCACTTCTGGAGGGTTTGGAACCACGGGGTCATGAATTCCCAGTGCTCTAGTTGTGAGGGTCGTGAGCGGAGGAATAGTGTGACCACGCTCCAAATCTGCGGCACGGATGGTACATCCTGCTTCGTTTGGATGGCGGTATTGAGGCGGCTGGCGTAATAATTTCCGTACTTCCCCCCCTTCTCGTGAGGTGCCTGGAATAGCTCCACCACAGCCCTCGATACCTTTAATTGCGTCCCAAACTGCAGCGCAGCTTCGAATCCAAATGCAATGACCGGGCTGCGGACTTCCTTAACGCTAACAAGCATATCCTCAAACATATCCTTCAGCCAGTCATTATTCGCAACCAGCGCCGGCTTCGCCTGCTTCAAAAGCTTCCTGTATATCCCCAGCCGTCCAAGCACAATGCTCTTCCCCCTAACGTGTTCGGCGATTTCGTGTGTAGCTTTGAGGACTCGCGCCGCTCGCTCGGGCGTCATGATCTTCGGGGGGAAATTCTGCTGTCCAACCACAAACATAAGGTGTTTGGCAACATCCTTCGAAACCTGCGGATCCTCAAACGTCGCAATGGCGTGCTCGAGAACGAAGACAGAAAAATCAGTAGGCAGCGGCTCCGTCTTCCAAAACAGGCTCGCGAGAAGTATCAACGCATTATTGATCAAGACCGTATCCGCCGCCCCAGACGGAAGTTGCGCCGTCATATCCCTCTGCACAAACTGCGCCAACAACCCCATCTTATCCCTCAACGCCCTCGGATCCGGCAGGTTCCCCGTCGCCTTCAACACCCCGGAGAGCGACATATACGCATCAACCCTACTCATCCTATCCCCCCCCGCCAACTGCTTCGCCACCGACTCCAGCATTATCGCGAACCCAACGTCGGTGATCGGCTCAGTTGATTTATTGTCAAAGCTCAAGGATGTCCGGTTCACCGGGATGGTAGACCCATTATACGGTTTCAATATCGACTTTGGCGGTTTCTGATCGCTCGACGGCGGTAGCGAACGTAAGATCTGATTGGAAAGCCGAGTACTACTCAGATTCAACACCTCCGACCCCTCGCGCTCATCCACAATCGACCACCCCACCTTCTTCAGCGAGCGATCCGACGGCGTCGACACGCTGGGCGTGGTGGTCGACTCCGCTGACGACTTCGGCGATGCGTTGGGAGGCGTCTTGGTCCCTAATCCCATGGACAAGATGCGGCGAAGCAGTCTGGGGCGTGGTTCGGTGGCTGCGACGGGTTCGGAATCCCGCGGTGGTGTTGGTGGGCGGGGGGCGAGGTTCTCGAGACTTAGACTCCGTTTGGCGCCGGCTTGCAGCACCATGGCTGATAGCTGCTGGGCCTTTTCGAGTGCGTGCCTGTGCCGTGATTCATGGAGGGTTAGGAGGCCATGGGGAGTGTCGTGTGTGTGTGTGAGAGAGAGAGTTCGAGGAATTCGTGGGTTATGGGTTTGTAGGTTTGTAAGGTGGTTTGTGGGTGGTTTGGATTTGAAGGTTTGTTTCCCCTGTATGGAGGTGGTTGAGGGTTTTCGTGATGCCTGTCAATTTACTCGACTTGTACGGTACTTTTTGGCGACGCGTTATGCGCGTCGCGCTGGCTTAAGCACTTTACGCGACCCAGGCTGCTTTTTTAGGAGAGCTTCCCCAGCCTCGTCCAGCGTGTTAATTGAACGTCACGTGCCGGGTTTTTTTTTGGAAATATCAAGTTCATGGTATTTTACTGTAGCTTCAATATTATAAGTGTGTAAGCATCTTATACTCGGTATCATCCTACTAACATGGCTTTCAAGTAAATATGCGCCGGTAGTCACTCATAAACTCCTATCGGTCCTTCAGCAACACCACTCTCTCCTCCACCACATCATCTCCCCCAACATCCCTTAACAGCCGCCTGTCCATCTCCGCACCCTTACTCTGTCGGTTCCTGTCCCTAGATGTTGGATGTTGGATATCATCCCAGGATATATATCCCCGACTCTGGTAACATTACACATCACGTGTCCAACCAACATCCCATACCACCGAACGGCTAAATCCCCTCCCCTCCCTCCCCAACACCAACCAACAGCCCCAGCCCCTCCCACCTCCTCCACCTTCCCCTTCTGCCTCAAACCCCACGGAGCGGATCGAGCGCTGTGCATACAGCCATCTCTAGTACCTGCACCCGAGGCGGGAGGATGAGACAGTAGCCCTGCGAGTGGCGTGGGCTAGAAGGTTGTAGACACAGGGGGGTATCGTGGGTATTCACGGACTTTTACAATGTGGTAGGGGACATCCATGTATTGTGTAGTAATGTACAGTACTCCGTGCTCTACAGTAATTACGTGAGTACGGCAAGTTCATGGAGACGAGGGGAGGGGAGAGGGGAAAGACGGGACGGGATAGAAGTGAGAGCCGAGGCATATCCGGGTCGGGGCCTAGGGGGTGGGTGGTCGGGTCAAGGGTGGTGGTCGAGAGCCAAGGATTAGAGGCTAGGTTAGCTATCATTGTGAATTCATGTAGTAAGACGGAAGAGCTGGGTAGGTGCAGTATGATAGTATGATAGTATTCCTTCCCACGCTTACGATGCTGATCCGATGCTAGAGGCCGTTTATAGTACTGTATGCATGCATGCAGGTACAGTAAGATGATGGTATATAGAGTATATCATCCCCGAAAACATAGTCATAACCCTTCCTGCCCTTCCAAATGCATTCATTTACCTGCCCTTCCTCCCTTTCGCCTCTACCCTCTCCGAACACCGACACGCATCTCCTCCTCCCTTCCCTTCCCTTCCCCATCCACCTCAAGTAACAAACCTCATCATCGCCCTAACAGCCCTTGGATTCGGGCCTGCCCACAAAGTCAGCGCAGGCCCTTCAAAAGAACACCACAACACCTCGCCTTTCACACCGCCGCCCGCACACGGCCCAGCGACAGCAAACTCAGCGATACCGTTTCGGAACAACAAGACACATCCTACCTTTCCTATCCCTCCTCACCGCCGCCACCGGCTCCACCACCTCCTCCCCCCTCTCATACAACACCAGCTCCCCCTCCTCCCCGCGCCTATAATCCCCATCCCTAACATGCTCAACCCTCACCACCCTCCCCTCGCCCTCATACCTAGGATGGCGATGTCGATGCCCCGATCCATACACCGGGATGGGGGCTAAGGCGAGGCTGGACTCGATGTGGCGCGGTGTTGGGCCCATGCTGCGGCTGCGATGGTGGTGGTGGTGCGGACTACCGTAGCGCTCTTCGTAGATGGTTGCCGATGTGGTGCTGACCAAGTCCGTGGATGTGGAGGGCGGGAAACGCGAGCGCGGGGGGTCGACTTGGATTATCTCCGGCATCTGGGAGTAATCGATTGGTGCTGGGGCGGGGGGGGTAGGGACGTGGATGACTTGCTGGTGGTGGTGGTGGTGGACTGGTGGGGGGGAGTAGATGCGCTGTTCTACTACTGGGGGAGGGGCGTAGATGGGTTGTTCGATGGGGGGGGAGTAGACTGGTCGGGGGGCGGGGGGGGGGATGGGAGCCGGGGCGGGGGGTGGGGTGTAGATTGTTTCGGTGTGTGTTTGTTCGACGATTTTATCGACGTGCTCGGTTTCTGGGAGTGGTGGTTAGTATGGACTTAGTTGGATTTTATGGTGGTGGAATGGATGGGCAAGGTAGGTGGGTGAGTGGCTGGGTGAGTGGGTGGGTGGGATATGTCGAGGTGAAGTAATGATGCGACCTACTAATCTCCTTCCTATATTTCTCGCTGAGCTGGAGAACCTCATCGATATGTTCGCGCCCAAGAGCTCTCTGGATAATGATGGTCGTGTCCTCCTCAAAATTAGCTGTGTCTCCCATTCGGAAAGGGACATCACGACTCACCTCCTCCACAAACGGATACCCCAACTCAATAATCGCCCTCTTACTAACCATCCTCGCCGGCATCCTCGTCTTCCCCCTCTTCGGAAACTGGCTCTTCCCCGTCCTCACCGAGCTTGCCAGAGAGTAATCCGAGCTGCTCGTGCTGCTCAAGCTCCGACTCCTACTGCGCCGTCTCTCGCGCACAACCTCCCTCTCCCTGACACGCTCCGGGGGGTATCCCCTTTCCTCCTCCTCGCGTCGCACAGCCAACGGCCCCGCCTCTTCTCGTTGCATATACCGCGGCAAAGTCGGCTTGCGATCAAATGTATCCAAACTACTCTGCCGTCTCAACATACTCGGTCTCGCAGGCCTAACAGGTCGTCGAACCCTCTCCCGCTCCGGACTCGGGTCGCGGTAGTACTCCCTCTCCCTCTCCACCTCGCGCTCAACAGTCGTCCTGCTCCTAACCGGCAGATCTCTCGGCGGCGGGTCATCGCGGTATACCTCACGCTCGCGCTCCCGCTCACGCACATAGTCATCTTCGTAAGCTGCTGGCGGCCCTCGAGAAGGAGGACCGCGACGCGAAACGAACTCATCGTCGCTGGAGGCGGAGTGGTCGCGAGCGCGGCGGGAGGGACGGGCGGGCCCGCCGCGGTCATCGAAGCGTTCGAGGTCGCGGTCGCGGTCGCGGGGTCGGTCTCGTTCGTAGGCGAAGCGGTCGGCGTCCCAGCGCTGGGATGACCGGGGGGGTGCGTAGTCGGTGTATGGATCGCGAGGCATTGTTGGTGGTGTTGTCGAGGTCAGGTTATGTTTTCGAAGTGAGGTTTTTGATATTTTTTTCAAGAAGAGGTGTTGTTTGACCCCGCTCTCTCGTCGAGCACAGGGATCATTACCTGTCCTGTCGCGAAACTTGGCGGGGAGGGACAAATCGCACAAATCGACAACTACGTAACCACGCATCCACCAGCCACACAAGAGTGTGCCACACATACAAGAAATAACAGCTTCTTTGATTAATCTCACGATCCCATGTCCGTGTCAGCCACCCCTCTTCCTCCCTTCTACCTTCTCGTTCTCCTCCTACCCCCCCTCGCCCCTCCCAAGCCTGACCCTTCCCTGAGCCTTCCCTCCTCCTCTCCATGCCTGACCCTTGTTTATCCCATGCCCATCCCATGTCAACCACACTTTGTATCATCCTTGAGTCCATGAGTCCACGAGTCCTTAGCATGTGGCATGGACCCTGCTCTTCCTGATCTTCCCTTGCTCTTCTCCATCAAATTACTCAACTAGCGCACGCCGTCGCGGTCCACTACGACCTTCCAACCTTCCACACATACAGTACAAACACGGGATTTGTGTGTATGGAGTACATGGTTTAACGGTTTAGTACTGTACAACTATCCAATACATTACGCCTTCCTACGGCAGAATTGGAAGTGTATTCGGCCCTCGAGTATATTCGGCCCTCAAACTCTCGACTATACTTGCACACATACATAGACCTACGAATTGAAGCTCAGCCTGGATCACATCCTGCATCACACCCTGCCTCACATTCCAACACCCTGCATTTGCCCTGCATCACCCCGGAGCCACTCGTCGGGTTTCTCCCTGGATCACTGCCTGCGTGTAATACTCCAAGACCCTCAAACGATACTACCCAAGGACCCTCCAGGATACTCCAGAATACTCCCCTTGTCCCACATCAATACCCAGCGGCTTGGGCGAGATACTTCCCTCCCTCCGTCCATCTGTTACGAGTTACGACTTACACGAGCTACGACTTCCTACAATAGCCTGCTACAACACTCAATATCGAACTAGACCAGCCTGAAAGGCACTATTGACCTCCCATACTGGGCCCAGAGAGCGGAAAGAGGCGGCAAGGGACAAAGAGAGGGCTCGACCACACACTACTCGTCCCGCTGGGAACAAAAAAGAATCCACAATTACCACCAAATCCCCAAATTTACGTCTACGACTACTACGACTCCACCACAACTCGACCACTCGAACCACTCCACCACTCTACAACTTACCACTACCAGCGCCACTATTACCTCCATTGCTGCCTGCCATCTGTCATCCCGAGCAAAGAAAGACCTTCCAGCCGCAGCCCTCACTCCCACCGCTCTCAGCTGTCTTTCGGACCCCCCGCCTGCCCCAAGAAAGATCCCCCAGATAGTCAACTGCTCGTGCTCACCTCCGCACTTTCCTCCGCTTCTGACGCCCCCACCTTTCATCCTCTACCACCACCCACCACCACCACCACCACCTCCTCTTCTCTCCGTCTGGACGACAACCTCCCCCAGCCTCGATTCCTCCTCCTCTCCGACCTTTGCTATATAATCATGGGCGATTGAGTTCAACACATTCATTACCTTCCGTGTATACCCTTTCGAAAATGAGATCCTCAAAGAGCGCGCCGGCGGCGAAGGCCCCTCCGCCGCTGCTGACAGGCGCAGGTACGTTACCCTCTGACGCATCCTACCTTGGATCTATGCGCACAAGCTAACTAGCTATCGCAGCAAAACTCGCCGAAGTGAAGCGCCTTCTCGAGAAGTTGACGCTAGATCTAGAGAAGATCTGCATGCTACCACATCGTGAGCAAGACGTAGAGGTCGACGTGGGTTCCACGAGGCTGACAGATATAGAGCGAGACGCGGCCCTTGAGCAGCTGAAGCTGTACGGTCGAGATCCGGTGGATGCTGAGCCTATCTTTACGGCACAAGTACGTTGGCGCAATTGCGCTTCCGTTCTGTATCTTCTACGATGATGCTAATCCCAATGCACCAGGGAATCGAAACCCTCACCCGCCACGCCTTCAACAGCCCATCCTTCACAACGTCCCGCAATGCGCTGCGCTGCCTGGCAAACGCCCTCCTCCTCCGCGCCTCGTCGCGAGCCATCTTCGTCGACCTACACTACGAAATGAAGCTGTGTCAGCGACTCAGCAACGACAACCGCGAAGACGAATTCCTCGTCTCGCGCATCATATTCCTCACGACATACGGCGGTAACATGGACCTCGAGAACCTGATCGACAACCACCATCTCGCCGAGAACGTCAACCAGAACATCGCGCGCCACGCCAAGCAGTACGACGAGGTGCAGAAGATCGAGAAGAAGGACAGCGATCGCTCCTCGGCTTCGTCCATGTCCACCAAGGACAAGGAGAAGAAGGAGAAGAAAGAGCGCAAGGCCAAGGAGAAGGAAATCAAGAAGAACGCCAAGAACCCCGAATCCACCGAGCCGGACCCGATGGAAGACATGTCCCTAGCCGAAACCCTCAAGCTCCTCTTCAACACCACGCACTTCTGCCGCGAGCGCGCCTCTGCCTTCGTCCCCGCCATCCCCTCCATCACGCGCCTCCTCCTCAAGCGCGCCGTCGCACCCACCAACCCCATGGAACCCCCCACCGCACAACTCATCAGCGCCCTCATCAACCTCCCCCTCGACCTCGCCGAGTCCCACCTCTTCCCCCGCTCAGACCCGAAGATCCACGTCGAGCGCCTCGTCAACCTCCTCGACCTCGCCACAGCCGCTTACCCAGAGCGCGACCTCGAGCAGCAGGTCTCCCCCCTTCTATCTCTCCTGCGCAAGATCTACACCGTTGCGCCGAGGCCTGTTAAGGTGCACCTCCGCGTCCTCCTCCTTCCGACGGCGGAGGATAGGTTGAAGCCGTTGGGCGCGACGAACACTCTCTCCTCGCGCATCCTGAAGCTTTCCACCTCCCCCCTCGCCCCTACCGCGCGCGAAGAGCTCTCCCACCTCCTCTTCGAGATGAGCGACAAGGACGCCAAGAACTTCGTCCAGAACGTCGGGTACGGCTTCGCCTCTGGCTTCCTATTCCAGAACAACGTCCCCATCCCCGAGAACGCGCTGGATGCGTGGAGTATCAATGACTCTGCGAGTGTCGGGGGGAGAAGCAGCGTCGGGGAGAGGAGTAGTAGTTCCAGCGCGAGGACGTTTGGGATGGTGGGCGGGAAGGCGGTGAATCCGGTTACGGGGCAGATGCTGGAGAGTGAGGAGCCATGGGAGGGACCGAGGATGACGAGGGAGGAGAAGGAGAGGGAGGCGGAGAGGTTGATGGTTATGTTTGATCGGTTAGTCTTTTTTACTACTTCCATGCCAACTCTTCTCGGGGCTAACTTTACGGTGAATAGATTACAAAAGAACGGCATCATCAAGTCCGAGAACCCGATGCGGACGATGCAGCAGGAGGGTCGGTTTGAGGAGCTGTCGGATGATGATTCGAGCTAGATGCTCTCGTTATCTGGGATCGTCGTCTAGGTATTGAAGATCGGGGGTTCGGTTGGGTTGGTTCGGGTTTGGGGTTGGATAAAGGGGGGATATAGGGGATATGGGGGATATAGCGGCATATGGATGGGGAGGGAAAAGGAAAGATTAATTCGATATTTTAATACCCTTGAATAGAGTATGTTTGGTGTATGGAGTTGAAATCACTACGGTGCGGCTGAACTATGGTTTTTTCACGTATTAAAAGGTGAAAGGTTGGTAGTGTTCATGATATCTTTCATTTATGTTTTCGTCATATATAGTCCCCATGGCATGGCAGCTTGGTTCTACCTTGATATCCGTATCCTCATATGCTCATGTCCTTTTTTTCATAACAATCCCCAGCTATCACGGCGGATCTTTAGCCCACTGCATCTCATGTGCGTCCTCTTATGTGCATTTCTAGCGCACCACCTTCCCCAGGCGATCGTAGGCTCGAGGGAAGCCACGGCTCAGCTACCCTCGGTTTCATCCACGCACCACCCAACCAATCTCTCAACCCATTCACCAACTCGCTTGGGTACTCAGACAGAGATATACGCCCGCAGCGCCTTAACAAGATCCCCCTCATTCGCCTTCAACAGCTCCGTAGCTTTCGGTTTCGAGAGCTCGAGTTCCTCAACCTATTGCCCCATTAGCCATTATCCCCCCTCATTCCTCGCCCCATATCCCTTCCTCTCCCCCCTCTACACCCCCACAAACACGGATTCAAACTCACCACAACCTTAACATCCCCCACCTCAACCTTAACAACCTTCTTCACCTCCTCCACCTTCTTCCCCCCAACTTTCCCCCCCTCTCCCCCCGCCCTTCCCCCACCAAGACGATCCATAGCCTTCCTCACCGCCTCAACATCCACATCCTGCTTCGTACTACTATCGTCGTCGCGCGGCGTATCGAGAGACGAGAGCGCAGCGGCTGCTTTGCGGTCCTCCGCCGACGCGGGGGGGAGTTCCTCGGAGATGTCGCCGGAGGGGGTGGGGCCGGGGGTTATGGTTGGGGGTTGGGGGTCTGTCATTGTGCGGGTGCTGGGTGGGTGAGGGTGAGGGTGAGGTGGTGGTGGTGTGCTGGTCGGTGGATTGTGGTGGTGTTCGGGGTATTGTATTGTGGTGAGTTTGTGAGACGGTTGTTGTGGGATTGGGAGGTGGTGGTGGTGTTGGCGGCGGCGGTGATGGGGGGATTGATGGATTAGCAAGGTAACTTAAAGCGGGAGGTTACGACTGGACTGACGGATTGTCGTCAGGGATGTGCGTTGGTGGGTAGTGGGGTGGTTGCTTGGCGTAGGCGGTGAAGGGGGTTCTGCCGCAGATTTGTGGGAGCTGAGTTGTTCATTGTGTGTTTCACTGCATTGAGTCACCTGTGAATGAACAACGAAGAGAGCTGAACTTTTGGGAATTGATCTTGGGTTTCTTGGATTACAATTTCAAACTCTTTCTTCCTCTTTACTGCATTATATTTCAGGATATATTCACTTCCAAACACACAAACCAAACACAAACCACACCCACAATGGTCTCCGTCCCTCAACCCCCCGCAGCAGCCCAGCCAACGCAGGAAATCAAACTCGCCGCCGCCAGCGCCACAAACACCGCCATGCCCACCACCACCACCCCCTCGACCACCTGGTCCCCTTCTTCCTGGACCACCAAACCCATCAAGCAAAACGCCATCTACGCCTCCCGCCCGGCCGTCGAGCGCGTCCTGGCCAACCTCTCCCGTCTCCCCCCGTTGGTCAACCCTTACGAGATCGAGAATCTCAAAGCCAAACTCCGCGATGTGGCGCAGGGGAATGCATTCCTCCTCCAGGGTGGCGATTGTGCGGAGTTGTTTGACTACTGCCAGGATGGCGCGATTGAGAGTAAGATCAAGCTGCTGCTCCAGATGAGTCTGGTGCTTATCTCGGGGTGTAATAAGCCGGTCGTCAGGATTGCGAGGATGGCGGGGCAGTACGCGAAGCCGAGGAGTAGTCCGATGGAGATGGTGGATGGGAAGGAGATTCCGAGCTTTAGGGGGGATATTCTGAATGGGTTTGATGTTGGGGAGAGGGACTTGGATCCGGAGAGGTTGAAGAGGTGAGTTTGATCTAAAGGCGGTGTGGGTAAAGTGAATATGAACTGACTGGTTGAAGTGCATACTTCCATTCTGCGGCGACGCTCAACTTTGTGAGAGCTAGCTTGGCGAGTGGCTTTGCGGATTTGCATCGCCCGCTCGACTGGGGCTTGGGACATGTCCAGGACCCGGAGCTGCAGGCCAAGTACACGAAAATTGTCGACTCGATCACCGGCACTCTCCGCATGATGCGCGCCGTTGGCGTTGGCGCAGAGTCCTCCGCCGGCCTCCAGACCGTCGACCTCTACACCAGCCACGAAGGCCTCCTCCTCGAGTACGAGCAGAGCCTAACCCGCAAGCTCCCCATCCCGAGCGAATCCACCTCCACCGTCCCCGCCCCCGAGACCGACTCCTCCGCCACCGGAAGCAAGAAAGCCTACTACAACACCTCCGCCCACTTCCTCTGGGTCGGCGACCGCACCCGCCAAATCGACGGCGCGCACATCGAGTACTTCCGCGGCATCGCCAACCCCATCGGCGTCAAGATCGGCCCAACAACCTCAGTCACCGACCTGATGGCCCTGCTGCGCACCCTCAACCCCACCTGCGAGGTCGGCAAAATCACCCTCATCACCCGCTACGGCGCGTCCAAGGTGTCCGAGCTGCTGCCGGCCCACATCCGCGCCGTCGAGTCGAGCGAGTACAAGCGCTGCGTAGTCTGGCAATGCGACCCTATGCACGGGAACACGCGCTCGACGCCCAGCGGTATCAAGACGCGCGTGTTTGGCGATATCTTCTCCGAGCTGCAGAAGACGCTGCAGGTGCACAAGGAGGAGGGGAGCTACCTGGGCGGTGTGCACTTGGAGCTTACCGGGGAGGCGGTCACGGAGTGTATGGGCGGGAGCGAGGGGCTGAATGAGGAGGATTTGGGGACGAATTATACGAGTTATTGTGATCCGAGACTGAATGAAAAGCAGGCGCTTGAGATGGCGTTTTTGATTGCCGGGCATTATAAGGGGCAGGAGGCTCTTTGAGGGGGGGTGATGGTGATTGGATGCATTTAGATGGGTGGAGGGGTGGTCGGCATGGGTATGGGGAGACGGCATTCGTGCATGCGGCTGCGGGGTTTGTCTTTTTGGGGAGCAGTGGGATATGGTGTTTGCGGCGGCGTCCAAAAACAGGGAAAATGGCATATGGCATGGTGGGGAATCTCTGTGGCACTCATTTCTTTGGCTGACGGGTAGTCTTGAAGCCGTTGAAAGGGTGGTTATGGACGAGGTGGTGAATAGACTCTCGTAGTTAGATAGATAGGATATCAATGGATGGATACTCAGGAGTCAGCTGGACTAAGTAGTCAGCTTGTGATATGACATTTCCCCAAGGCTGTGTGTGTGTTCACACAGAAAGCGTCAAATTCACCCAATCTCACCTGACGCACCCCCCTCGCCCCCTTATCCATAAGCAGAACCCCTAAGGCAGCTTTCTCCAGGCTAACGCGCCTACAGCACAACGCGTCAAATTCACCACGATTTCACTTGATGCACCTCTCCCCATCAACCCCTCCCCATCAACCCAAACGGACTGTCTCTCCAAGCAACCCCCTCCACATTGACCTAACCCTCACAAACGCACGTTTACCGAGACGCGTGCCTGCATTTACCACAGTACCGCATTTCTCCTATATCAAACGCCTACACCCATTTACCAAACACACTCTTTTTTTCTTTACCTCTGGACTTCATAACCAGAGGCAACGAAACTGTCTATTTACCTTTCAACCCCAACCTACCCTCAACCCTCTTCACTGTTCAACCCTCTTCACCTTTCAACCCCACCACACCCTCGAACACTCCATGGACAAAGACAACTCACCATGAAGAGAGAGCATGAGTCCGACGAGGAGTCCGATGGCCAAGGCGACATTTCTAGAACCCGTACCTCCTCAGAAGAATATAGAATGTACAACCCAGGATACAGCTTCGTCCGTCAGCCTGTTGTGCAGACCAAGCCCAGCACCAAACGACCTCGTGTTGGTGACGGAAACACTGCTACTGCCGCCAATGGTCCTTTGAGATCCGAGCCCGAACCTAAGAAATCGAGGGCGCTCGGTATCAAGGCAGAGCCCGAAGAGGACCTTTATGGCCTTGAGCCAGGATCTGGACCGTCGAGTCGCAGCAGCTCGAATGTGCGTGATATTCAAACACCGAGGCACATATCTCTACCTCGCCCGATGTTCAAACTCCGTTCCACAACTCTCTCGTCCAACATCCACGTGACAATAGCAGACCGCCCATTGCTGGGAATGGTACCTCAGAAGATGGTAGGTCCCGTTCCAATCTATACTCTTTAGCCGTAACTAATTCGAAGGCAGAAAATCCAATCGTGTCCACCATCAAGGAGAAGCTGCAGAAGGCGATTGTTGCGTTGACTTCGGACGAACCCAAGCAATCTGAGAATCTCCCACCATGGGGAAAGCACTTTGCACTTATAGGGCCATGTCCCAAAATGGTCAATCCTGCCCTGAAAATATATGGGTTGGGAGGAATCGGGCTTCCGCTCTCGGAGAGAGATGCTGGGTTCATTGCCAACTTCAACCCTCCTACTCCGGATCCGGATACGAAAATTGGCAATGCGGTCGTGGACCTTACAACGAGCAAAATCACCGAGCTCAGTCCTTACCAGTTAGAAACGACAAATCCAGGATGGGAAAAGGCGGTTGAGGGAATTGTTGCAAAAGTGGCCAAAAAACTCAAAGTACCTGGCGGTGTAGCCAATGTTGGATTTCTGCCATGCAACATGACACTCTATGGGCCTGGAGACATGCTCAAAGAGCACCGAGAGTGAGTGTATTCCACCATTAATGCCTTTAATTCTCTGTTGTTGTTTACTAACACATACTATCCACTAGATCGAAAAAGGGAAAAGGTGTTTTTGGCACTTTGGCAATCTGCTTGCCATCGAAACATAAGGGTGGAGATCTTATTGTCACACATGATGATCAAGTTAAGGTTCTGTCAACGGAACCACAGTCGGCCTTTGGCTATTCATATATCTTCTGGTTTGTTTCAATCCCTATAGTATTCAATTGCTCTGGTATTAACTATTCATTAGGTACGCGAACTTGATAACTGAACTCACGGAAATATCTCAGGGGAATCGGCTTGTACTTATGTACGACCTGATCAAGATTGACTCTGATGGCTCTGAAAACGTTCTAGATGCGCCTACGTCGTTTTGGCAGAAGATGGATCAGCTGGAATCTGCGTTTCAGTTCTGGAAAAGCAATTTCTCGGAACAGGCTTCATCCTGCCCGAAATTTCTAGCATACGCCCTGGACAACATGTATGATGAACACAAGTTGTCTCGCGTTATTCTTCAGGGAGATGACTACCAGAGAGTAAATGGTCTCTTGCAGCTGTGCAAGAGACATGGGTTCATCATATGTCTGGCGAAACTTCAGTTGCGAGTTGGAAGAGAGAGGGGTGGCCAAATCAGAGAGCATCTCGAAGTACAACGAGTGGTACAATTGGACGGCACCAAAGTCTTTGACGTGGCTCCTTTGGATGCATCTGACATAGTGCAAGACAACACATTTAGTGAGGCTCTCAACAACGGACATGTCTCCGGTTTCATTGGCAGCGACAGAGCCAATATCGATCAAGTGTATCACCGGTTTGTAAGTTGGAGTTCCATCAGACACTCTACTTTTGGTATACGCAAATAGACGCTAATATTGGTTTGGGTAGGCTGCGATTCTTATGCCCGCAGAATCCTGTATTGATTTCCATTTCAGATCAGCGAAATCATCAGCAGCAGTCATGAATAATTGGATAGTCCAATTAACGACGGCTTGTCTTTCTTCAAACGCAAATGAGTTTGCTAAGATTGACTTGGAGAGAGCCTGCCAACTTGTCATTGAGGACGCACGACAACGGTGGGACGGAGAAATTAGAACGCCTGATAATTCTCAGAAATCCCCTTCTACCATGGACATTCTACTTGGGACAGTCATTCGTGGGGGCATATATTTGAAGGACCCTAAAATGTGTGCTGCATGTCTGAGTCTGGTCAGGTTCGATATTCCTATGCTTGCAGCAGTTGATGCCATTAAGACTTTTGGACTCGGTAAACTACAGTGCGAGTATGTTTTCTCCAAAATATGACAGTGGAGCAACCGCTGACTTCTTAAAGGCTTAGTGTAGCGATTTGCCGTTTCAGGGCGATAAACAAAGAACTTGAGGCTCTTGTAAATATCTATCAGCCTTTTGAAGGAATTGGACACTCCGCAACGCGGGCTGATATGATAACATGGATGAAATCCCACGCGGAGAAAATGTTTTCGAGCAAGCACATTATGTTTGCAGAAGATGGTGATTCCATCGCGAAACTTGGTGTTATATGTGGCGAAGCATATCTCAAGGAAACGTAAGATTTCACATCCCTTCTGTATAACATAGCCTGCCTCATACTGATACGTACCAACCGATAGAATAGTGCCTGTCATTAGATCCGAGATACAAACAGCCAAAAAGTTGTTTCGCGGGAAGTCAGCGGCTGTGCTTGGATTCCTGACAAATATTTTGAACAGTCACAGAAGTGGCCTCATCGGCATTAAAACTGCTCAGCATGTGTTTGATTTCATTCTACAAACCTTCATTCCTCGTCTCAAAGTCATCCTCTTTCAAAGCGAAAGGGGATATGAAACGGTGCGGAACCCAGATCCCATTCAAATCAGGCCAAATCATATCATCCAACTTCTCGGTCAATGCGTTTCTCTAGGGCTTAGGCACTATATAGTTCTGATATTCGACAAGCTGGACAAGCTATCTAGGATCGGAGACCATGAAGTGGCATTCGACGGGTTTTTCTTGCCACTCCTGACGGAATTGGTTAAGATGCCCCCCGGGAAAACGCCTGGTGATATCACTCAAGAATTTCATACCATGGCACACCAATTCGCAGATAAACTGCGGAAACTGCACACGATTCATTTCTCTCCGCCTCAGCATATGAGCCCTCAGCCCCAGAATGTGATCCCTCCGCCTCAGCATATGAACTCGATAGATTTGCCGGAACTAGGGTATGGTTGCAGCTGCAAAGAATGTCGAAGGCTCGTTTCTTTCCTTGAAGATCCCACGCTCAAGCACGTTCTTTTCCAATTAAACAACGAGAAACTTTTCGCTCACCACAAAAACACACCACTTACCCCTGATCACCAAAGAAGGTTTTACCCATACGTGCAAGACAAGTATCCAGTTAGATGGCACGCTAAGCTACAAAGTGACTATTCGAAGGATATCTGGCAAGGCTAAGAGGGTGAGGCAAAAGAAAGAGAAAAGAGGGACAATCTGCAAATCGAGAATACCGAGCACAAAAATGCGAAAGCCTCGGTCGCAAAGACTTCAAACAAAGGTTAGGATGCGATGTGCGGCCGGTTTTGGACGGTTTCTTTGCGAGACGAAAAATAAGACGGCTCTCGAAAAGTATACCGAGCCTTCTAATACATGAGCTACGACTGGGATGAGGACAGTTCTGAAAAACTGGATATGGTGCTTAATCTCTGCTACGACGGGGAATGAGGACAGTTTCTATAACGCTGGATACGATGCTCGTTCTCTGCTGCTATGCAGTGGGGGGCTTTACGAATTTTGCTACTTTTTGCGAGTGGGTAATGTGAGATGATGGCTGGTTGTTACTGCGTAGGGGCATGACACTTTTTCATTGTGGCTGTTTGAGCTTTACACACTTATTTGTATGATACTTCCCAGAGAACATTTGCTTGGATAACATTAGCTTATGCTCTGTAATGACATCACCAATGATACACTTTCGAGAGCACATGACTCCTTCTGAGGCAATGTAAACCCGGTGACTGATTTGGAAGAATACTGTTACAAAATTCAGGTGCTTGATGCGTTGCTGTGAGTAGGTTGAGTTCGGTTTTATTGTACATTGTTCTCCCCTTCAATTCCATTCCCTCAAATCCAGCCCAACGCCAGATATATCCGTCCCGCTGCCACTTATACACTTATTTATATACAACAAGGTTCCTTTCCCCCGCCTTTACTTCTTCCCGATGATCATCTCCTTCACAGATTCCAGGGTTGACTTCTGCTTCTTCTCCTTCTCATCAACCACTGAGCTTGCATCCTCGCTGTCCTTCCCTTCCGCTGCCCTCACCTGCGCTAATATCGGGTTCTTCGCACTATCAAGCCGGTTTGATTGTTCGACTTTTCCGGATCTATCAGACAAACGCTTCGATCTTCTCTCCTTTTCTGCCCTGATCTCTTTATCCTCTTCATCTCTCGCTTCTAGCTCCTTGATCCACAAGTCGTTCTTCTCCTTGGCCTTGCGCTCCGCCACCACCTCATCAAATTCCTTGCGCTTCTGGCGGTCGGATTTCCAGTACATCGAGCCGGCAACCATGGCGACGATTGTGAAACCCTGGGCGTAGATACGGGCGCGGAACATCCGGTTCGTGCGTTGTTGGTCGCCGGAGCGGATTGACTTAGAGGCATGGTAAAGTGCCCAACACGTAAGAGCACATCCTATACTGAATGTGAGACAATACATTGGTAGAATAGCTGGAGGGAGGCATACCCAAAGGCACGAGGGGCTCTTCTTTCAACCGGCGGGTCAGCTTCTGCCATCGGTTCTCCTCGTAAAATTCTCTGGGCTATGTCAGTGCGATTTCAATTAATACACCGGTCAACATACGTGTCTCCGTCAAAGGACGACGGCAGGTTGGTGGACGACATGGCTGCGCACTCGGAATTGTGGTGAGAGCGTTCCTGATCGCAGCCTTATTAATTACTGCGCTCCAGTTGCTCCTCGGAGATTCTGTGGTTGTGACGCGGTATTAGGATTAAAGTTTTCCCGACCCTTGTAAGTGGCGAGTGGTAGAGTCACCTATCAGTGACCCCACAATACAAATTCATGGCCGATAAGGCTCCGAACCCAAAAAAGCTCCCTTGCCATGAAAACAACAATTCCGAATTGAGAACAACACCACAAGTAATGACGGCAGAGATGGAGACTCCAAATGGAGTCAGCGACTCGCCCACCATACCGCGTACTCCCAGCGTTCAGGCTTTATCTCTAACGGAATATGCTACCAACCCTTCACCGCCGAGGGAAGGGAGGCAAGAGGGGAAGGAGAAAGTGACGAGTGCTGTGCCATTGGATTTCATATTGCCCACTGGGTATCCTGATGTTGGTCACCACGAAAGGTTTTGTTGAAATAAAGCTAATAAAGAGTAGTATTTACGGTTGATTCTTACTTCGCGAGTTTATGAAGTTGTCAATGAGACGCCGTTGACTCACGCCACCAACTTGAGCAACCGGTTAGAATGCCAGGTTCTGCTCAAGAGGGAAGACCTGCAGCCCGTCTTTAGCTTTAAGCTGAGAGGGGCATATAATAAAATGGCACATTTGGACCCGCAGACGCGCTGGAAGGGTGTCGTCGCATGCTCTGCCGGTATGGCATCCACAATGGCCAATATGAACAAAGCACTGACTTGAACAGGTAACCACGCTCAAGGCGTAGCATACTCGGCTCGCAAACTGAAAATCCCTGCGACCATCGTCATGCCACAGGGGACCCCGAGCATCAAGCATCTGAATGTTACAAGACTGGGAGGATCTGTTGTGCTTCACGGGACCGATTTCGACGCTGCGAAGGAAGAATGCTATCGCCTGGAGAAGCTTCACGGTCTGACGAACATCTCTCCATTCGACGATCCATATGTCATCGCAGGACAAGGGACCATTGGAATGGAGCTGTTGAGGCAGACAAACCTCCAACAGTTGGAAGCTATATTCTGTTGTGTGGGAGGTGGAGGTTTGATTGCCGGGATTGGCGCTTACGTCAAACGCATTGCACCACATGTAAAGATCATCGGAGTCGAGACATACGACGCGAATGCAATGGTCCAGTCGCTAGCAAAGGGAGAGAGGGTCTTCTTGAAGGAGGTCGGGCTTTTTGCTGACGGCGCTGCTGTCAAGCAAGTCGGCGAAGAGACATTCCGCATTTGCCAAGAGGTAGTCGACGAAGTTATCCAAGTCACAACAGACGAGACTTGCGCTGCTATTAGAGACGTCTTTGAAGACACCCGCTCCATCGTCGAGCCTGCCGGCGCACTTTCCATCGCCGGCTTAAAGAAATACGTCGCCGCCAACCCCTCCCCTAACACCAGACGCCAACTTGTCGCCATCGCATCTGGCGCGAACATGAACTTCGACCGCCTCCGTTTTGTTGCGGAGCGCGCCGCACTCGGTGAGGGCAAGGAGGCCCTCCTCAGAGTATCTATGCCCGAAACTCCTGGCGCATTCTCCGAACTCATGAAGGCCATCATGCCACACGCTGTTACCGAGTTCTCATACCGCTACGCCACCGAGTCGATGGCTAACGTCCTCGTTGGCATTTCTCTCACTTCTCCAGCATCACAGCGGGCAGAGGAACTCAAGAACCTCCTCGAGCGTATCTCTTCGGGTGGCTTGACTGCGGTGGACTTGTCGGGCGACGAGCTGGCCAAGTCGCATATCAGATACTTGGTTGGTGGCCGATCTGATGTCCCCAACGAACGCCTATACATGTTCAACTTCCCCGAGCGACCCGGAGCATTGGAGCGCTTCCTTGCCACGCTCAAGCCGAACTATAACGTCAGCCTCTTCCAATATCGCCATGCAGGCAGCGACATCGGAAAGGTCTTGACGGGTATCCAGTGCCCTGATGATGAGGTTGACCAGTTACATGCCTTCTTGAACAAGATTGGTTACCCTTGGGAGGATTGTACAGAGTCTGAGGTATTTAAGACCTTTTTGAGATCATGATAGATGGATGGGGAGATGGTTTGGTTAGATGGCGTTTGATAGTGCTGCAAGATAAAAGTGTAGATGAGTAGAGGGCCTGCACATAATTAATGTGGTCAACTTTTTTCCTATCGGAATAATGCAAGTACATGGCATTGTGTGAATGACCTGTTTTCACTAAAGTGCCTTCGTAGTTACAAAGTAGGCTCTCAAAGTCTCATCCTCCTCTATTTTTACCCAAATTTCGTATTCATGAGCCTGAGTGGCTTACGAACTTCGGCTTCCAAGTTTGAAAACAGAAACTCCATACTTTTGAGTATTGAATACGGGTAACTATGGGCAATGCAATTTCATTCTTGCTTCGGAGCCAGAGCAATGCAGGAGAACTTCAAGTCCCCCCCTGAGTTCCGCTCCATATCAATCAATCTTCCGAGACCCAGCTCCAGAGCTCTCGGGCTCAGAGCATCCTCGTTTTCCGCCAACGCTCCCCTATCCAAAGGACCCTTCCTCGACCCTTCCAGCTCCCACAGATGTCCATCTTTCGCCTTCACGAAACTAACAAAGTGCTGGTGCAACTTATCCGCTTCCTCGAGAGTTGGCGGAGATGTGTCACCGAGCTGCGCGACGGCCTCGTGTGCTACTTCGAATGGCTCCGATTCCGACAGCATATTCGCTCTCTCAGCCCAGCGTAATGGGATAGCATCCAGGAGAATCTTGTCAAAATCGCTCCCAGGTTTGATGTAATCTGCCGCCTGGCTGTTGAGAACCGAGTGAAGCAGTCCGATGGAACCGCATGCGTGGGTTATTGTCTGCTTAAACCAAACGACAGGCTCATCAGGACCAACTCCTTGGTAAATATGCTTTGGGCCATCTTCTTCCTCACGATCTTTATTCCAGGCATCAGTCAGGGGAATGATGACCAGCAAGGCGAAGACCGGGCGTGGGATTATCGCCAGGAGGTCGGGGTCAGTGAGTGAGTATACATCATAAAATGCAAGCTCTTCTGAGAGGCCAAGTTTGCATGCAAGCTGGTTCATCACCTCTGGGTTGTTTTCTAGAAACTGTCAGCAACTGATAAAGTAGCCTGTTGCTTGAGGTTTACTACCCAGTACGGTAAATGTCTTTTTGGCCATAGTTGCGACGTGTTGGTTTGGAGGAAAATATGTCTATACAGCTGGAACTTATGTTAAAGTGGTATCTTTGAGCACTGTATTTAAATCATTTGTTTGTCGAACTGTATCTGCGACCAGTGAAGCCTGGAACTGGAAAGCACGATCACGTGCAATGGTGACGATTCGCTGTTGCCTTGGAAACAATTCCGAAGTCTACCTGTCGATAGTAATATCCCCATCTCTAAATCGATCAAAGTCATCATTATTATAATCATTCCCACATAATAAAACTTGTTTCGGGTACTGAAAAGAGTATTTATAACTTGTAGTGTTCATTTTAAGGGTCCAATATTTATTAAATTTAAATTAGTGGTCATATATTGAAATTTAATAATCACAAACTTCATGCTTTGTGAAAATGTTAATCTCGACTACTCCAATACATCAGAATTTGAATATGAGTAAGGAATTCACGCCACTCAAGGATGTTCAGTAAGGTACGTTACCCATGAGTCTATTTAATTATCTAACTCTAGACGTTGCACGTATGATGGCTGGACATAGGAGCTCAATCGCGAGTTTTGATTGAACTACGCTGTAAACCTCCAGGTATGTACATAAAAAACTCCCGTGGCCCCGGAAACCACAGTAAAGCCCATAAGGTGCAAGGCACAGAAGTACCAACAGACAGATGGGGTCGAGAAAACTTGTATGGGGTACCCGAAGGCGCAACAAACACTAACCCCGAATGCGAGACAAACGTATGCCCTCAGGCGTCAGACAGAATAAAGCCCTCAGGCACGAGAAAAACAAACCCCAAATGCAAAACAAACGTATGCCCCCAGGCGCGGGATACCAACCTCGAATGCGAAACAAAATTATGCCCTAAGGCGCCAGATGGAGACAAATCCTGAAGGGGAACATATAAATCTCCATGACAGGCCCCAGACAACATATATCGGCAGGCAATAGAGGAGAAGAAAAAGCTCACAGCGGCGCCTGACTTGTGCTATTTTTCTTTGCTCTTTTCAGTGCTCTTTTATGTGCTTTTTTCTTTCCTTTACCCACTGGACCCGAAGCAACGGAGCCAGCGCCATTAGCTGGACCATTAGCTGGACCATTAGCTGGACGGCGGGACTACAAATCGTTAGTGATACAGCTATTAAAAAAAGACTGCAAGATAAGAGTTACCAGTGAGGCGCGAAGAAGTTTGAGGATTTCCTCCTGGGTCTGTTTGATTCCTGCTTGCCCGAGCAAGATGGCGCGATATGTCTCATCCCGAGTCTGCCTACGACGAGATTCCTCAAGGCGGATCCTATCGGCAATCGCCTCTGCATCGGCCTTTACACGGACGCGGATGGCATCACGGATCTTTGGGTCAGCGGCGTCGTGCTGTCTCTGGAGGGTAAATAGTTTGCGCGCTGCCTCAAGGGCAAAAGAAGGGACCTAACAATATTAATTGCTATCTGAAATGGGGAGGGGGGAAGGTGGGGCTTACCGGAATGCAACTTCTCCCGCGGTTGGTGCATCGCGTGCACTTCTTATGGTTATCTGTGAAATCACAGGAGAAGACGGGGCTAATCGCAAGATTTTTGAGGCAGCGGAGGCACACATAGCCACTTCCATCAACGACAGGTTTGGCGAGATTGGGGACATTAGCGCCGAGAAAGGGATTCTTGGTCACTTTCTCTTTAACTTTTCCGTTCTCTTTCTCTTCATCTTCGTCTTCATCATCCTCGCTGTTCTCGTCGGAGTCACTGTCCTCCTCGGAGTTGGTCTCTTCCGCGTTTGTTTTTGGGTCTTCTTCCTCATCATCCTCATCGTCTTCGTCGGTATCACTCTCCTCCTCCCCCTCTTGTCTCAGCCTCTTGGCAGCAGCGTCCTCTTCTTGAAC
Organism: Pseudogymnoascus sp. 05NY08; assembly: GCA_001662605.1. Classification (NCBI taxonomy): domain Eukaryota; kingdom Fungi; phylum Ascomycota; class Leotiomycetes; order Thelebolales; family Thelebolaceae; genus Pseudogymnoascus; species Pseudogymnoascus sp. 05NY08. The sequence continues at coordinate 39,676 of KV458909.1, forward strand.
TCTCTTCTCTTCAGCGAGTTGGCGATCGCCTTCTTCTCTGGCCTCATTACGCTCCTTCTGTAACCGTGCGTCGTCCATTTGCTGCTTTACTCTATGCATCATATCAATGCTTTCCTGATGCTGGAACAACGCCTTCTTTCGCTCCTGCTCCTGCTCCTGACGCTCCAGCTTCTGACGCTCCTTCTCCTGAGAGGCCTGCTTTTGGCGCTCCTTCTCCCGATGGGCCTGCTCTTGCTTCTGACGCTGCTTCTCCTGGCGGGCCTGACGCTCCTTCTCCTGACGCTCTTGATTCTGGCGTTCCTTCTCCTGACGGGCTTGCTTCTCACGGGCCTGCTTCTCACGCTCCTGCTCCTGACGGGCCTGCTTCTCACGCTCCTGCTCCCGATGAGCCTGCTCCTGATGAGCCTGCTCCTGACGCTCTTGCTCCTGACGCTCTTGCTCCTGACGCTCTTGCTCCAGACGCTGCTGCTCCTTCATGCGCATTTCGTCGCGGTGCTCCTTCATGCGCACTTGGCGTTCGCGCTCCCGTCGGCGGTTATCCTCTTGCTTCCTGGTGAGCTCCTCATTTCTGAGAATATTAGCCTTCCGTTGCTGTTCCTTTTGAACGGACACCAGTTGCTTTTCAACCAGTGTTTCATCGTCTTCTTCTGCCCCTTCAGTGAGATCTACAGTCGTGTCTCCGTGATCTTCTGTGTCGTCGTCATCGTCTTGGACACGAACTTGCTTTGCTGTCTTTTTCTGCTTCTTGTTTGAACGGGGAGATCTTTCTGGTAGTTTCGCTACCTCGGAAGGGCGCTTGGAAGAGCTACGTGTCGTTCTTTTGGGCGTTGTTGGCGAAGACGCTCTGCTTCTATACGAACCGTCCCATTCATCGAGGCTCTCGGACTTCATCTTGCGAGTCATGATTTCGATCTATAAATACCCAAGGAGTTAGTTCAACCCAGGTGGTAATGCAAAACCAGTGAGGGAACGGAGGGAAGCTGAATTGGTACAATTAAATTGTGATTACTGAACAAGGCATAAGCTCCGCTTGTTGGAGTTGACTGGCCGAGTGTAGTGCAGGTGAGATTATAGCACCGGAATGGAGTCAAGCTGTGTTGATTGTTAGTATAATCCATGTGAGGTTGTATCATTGGTGGGAGGGCCTACCAGAAGCTGACTTGGTATGATGAGATTGTGATAAGTGAACAAGAAATAAGCTTCCTTTATTGAAATTGACTGAGTGCAGTACAAGTGAGGCTATGACGCTGGAAGTGGGTCAAGCTGTGTTGATTTGTTCAGTATAATCTAAGTGAGATCGTAGGGTGACCTACCTGAAGCTGACTTGGTATGAAGAAGGTGAGGTTATTCAACCAGGAAAGAAGTTTGTTCAAGTTGACTCGTGTAATTGAAGTGAGATTGTGGTACCAGGCAGAAAACCTTGGTGATGTTTAGTGAAGGTTTGAAAATGGAACTGCAGTGGCTGTGGGCACCGTGACGAAGTTGAAAGAAACACGATCTGAAGCTTGGAGTTGTGGGCAAAAGGTTGGACAAAACGCTGGGCAAAAGGTTCAAGGTAAGTAAACAAGTCGCGCGTACGTGTGGGCAAAACCCTGCCAGTCCCAATTTGGCAAAAACGCAAGTTTACAGTTCCTGTTTCGCTAATAGGAATAGGAGGCCAAACAGAGCAAACAGTCCAAATGGAGAATCATTGAAGGTGTTCCCAACAGCGACGGCGAGCTGCATTTTTACATTTGGTTATTATATCATCCATATTTACTTTACACTGACTTATTACACTCAATACTTGGGACTGATTCTACTGAATTACTGGGTATGCAATAATTTCAGCCATGTACAATTGCACTTCATTTCCGTGAGTTGGGCTTCGAATATATCACGTGCAACAAGTCAACAATATTGGTTTTGGTAAGGCTCATGCTTCTCTCATGAATCCATTTCAATACAAGTTCTTCATACATTGATGCTCTGGTATTTTAGCTGTATCTCCAATACATTGGCTGCTAGTAAACCCAAAGTAAGTTCGCGGGTGTGTATGTGCCGAGTGTCTGATAAGACAGCAATTCTCCCTATCCAAGATTCTCTTCAAAACTGCTTATCCTGCCTGATCTCCGTCGATGTGGACTTCACGTCTGACACGCGCTACTTTGCTCTGGCGCGTTTGCTCCCTCTCCTTCGGCCTCTTCCCCTTCCCCTACCCCTTCCCCTCCCCCTTCCCATGCCCCTCCCCCCCGTAGATGGCTCTGAGGCATCTGATCTAACATCTGTGTGTAGAGGGGTCTCCGCATTCTTTGAACCATCGGCAGAACCCTCAGCGGAACCCTCAATTGTTTGCTGGTGACTCCCGATAGTCTCAGAGCCACTTCCCCTTTCCCTCTTGCCTAGTTTGGAGGCATCTGGCATGAGAGATTTATCGAGTGTCGGTGGTAATATACGACGAGTCTTACCAGAACGAGTCCAGGCAGAACCCTCAGCGACACCCTCAATTGTCTGCAGGTGGCCCCCGATAGTCTCAGAGGCATTTTCCCTTTTCCTTTTGCCTAGTTTAGAGGTATCTGGCATGGGAGGTTTATCAACTGTCGGTGGTAGTATACGAGCCTCTGCGGAATCCCCACCGGCACCCTCAGTGGCACTTTGCCTGTTTTTGATGCCAAGTTGGGAGCCATCGTACATGCGAGATTTATCAAGTGTTGGTGGTAGGATAGGAGTCCCGGAAAACCCCCTAGCTACACCCTCTGTTGTTTGCAAATGACTCTTCATAGCCCCCATGGTACGTTGCCCGTTTTTTATACCGAGTTGAGAGCCATCGTGCATGCGAGATTTATCAAGTGCTGGTGGTAATATAGGGTCCTCAGCAAGCCCCCCAACGGCACCCCTAGTTGAACTCCCCATAAACTTGGCGGAACTTTGCCTGTTTTTTATACCGAGTTGGGAGCCATCGTACACTCGAGATTTATCGAGTACTGGTGGCAATATAGGATCCTCAGGAACCCCCCCAGTGGCAGCCTCAGTTGTTTGCAAATAACCCACCATAGTCTTAGGGACAATTGACTGGTTCCTCTTGTCAAGTTGGGGGCCATCGTGCATGAGAGATTGATCGACTAGTCGTGGTAGTGTCGAAGTCTCGGCAGTCCAACCACCTCTCCAACCACGTCTCCCCCTACCCCTCCCCCTACTACCTTTCGGCCTCCCTCTCCTCCTCGCAACCCCTGCGTTGCCTGGCACTTCCGGCTCAAAAGGTTCGCTAACTGTTGGCAGTATAGGAGACTCAGCATTCTTCAAATCCTCAGTAATGCCCCCGGTAACACTCTCAGCAGCAACTCCAGCAGCACTATCAGTTATTTGCGGACTTCCAGTGTTTCCTCTCACCCTTGCGCTCCCCCTTGCTCTCCCGCTCCCCCTTGCTCTCCCGCCCCCCCTTGCTCTCACGCCCCCACTTGCTCTCCCGCTCCCCCTGGCCCTCCTGCTCCCCCTGGCTCCCCCACTTCCCCTGGCTCTCCCACTTCCCCTGGCTCTCCCGCCCCTCCTTAATCTCCCAGCCCATCTCCCTCTGTTAGAAGGCTGTGACACATCCGACGTGTCAAGTGTTGGTAGTGGAGTCTGGGCATTATTTAACCCCCCAAAATCATCAGCCTGTGAACCACCATCAGTTGGTTCCCAAACGTCTTCTGGCCACACAGCTGGTTCCAAAACATCTCCTGGCCACACAGTTACCAACGCGGCCCCAGACTCTTTTATCCAAGCTTGTGTACGTGCGAGCTTTCTTTCCGCCTTGATTTTGTTTTGCTCCCTTCGAAGCGGACGCAACGCCGCCGCAATAACAGCTATGATAAAATTCGTGATGATAACTCCCACCTGGCCCGCAACAAACTGGTAAGTTCCTACACACCGATCCCCCATTGCAGCCTTCACGGCTAGATAAATCTTGCCGCCTTCCATCCAGTGCTCTGCCTCTTCCCTACAAGCGTCCGCTACCTCTTCGATGAAAGCAACATCCTCCATTCCTGATAGAACCTTCTCATGATCAGTTCGCGGAACAAGTTTCGCGGGAATGATAACAGTTTCTCTATCCATTGCTCCGAGCCTGTCAGCCTCCAGAACTCCGGCCATCGTAAAAGGTTTATCATTTCCACCTGGGCCAGTGACAGTGACCCCTGCAGCACCGCCATCAGCCCGGGCCTCTGACGCTTCCATGTCTCTCGCGTCCGTGTTATCTATATCAGCCACCATAGCGTTCTTTTTCCGTACAGTGGCCAACATTGAGCCATAAGAGGAACCTCGGAACAAATTATTTTCCCTCCAAACCGTATCGTATAGCAAATTATTACAACAACACTGCAGTATCCGATCGTAAGTTTGCAGCGTGATATTGTAGCGTTCATCCTCCAATGCCTGCATTATATCATATTCCTTGGCGATCTCCCTATCCTCCTCTGACATCCATTCTTCTTCCCTCTTTTTTGCCTCCGCTAGCTCACTTGAAGTCACCGTCCAGTCTATAGACCAACTTTTCTCCGTATCCGCCAGCTCCTCTTCTGCATCCAGCATCCCATCCGGAGTCAGTGACCAGTCCTCAGAAACATTTCTCCCCTCCTCCGCCATCCCATCCGGAGTCATGGACCAGTCCCTAGAACAACTTCTCTCCTCCTCCGCCAGCTCTTGCTGTACTTCCGCTAACCCATCCGAAGTCATCGGCCAGTCCCCAGAACAACTTCTCTCCTCCCCCGGCAGCTCCTCTTCTACCTCCGCTAACCCATCCGCAGTCAGTGACCAGTCCCCAGACAAACTTCTCTCCTCGCTTGTTCTTGGCAACATCGTAGATTCCAAGTCATTCAAAGCAATCGATCCCACATCATTGTCTGCCAGATCCCCCCCACGTAGATCCTCGGGCCCCCTCCCATCCTCACTCGGCCCCTCGGCCCTTCCATCCCCACTCACCTCCTGGGCCAACCTCACCTCCTCAGCCGATCTCCGCACCTTACCCAACTTCTGCTCCTCAGTAACGCCCTCCTTCTCCGCCAACCTTGTCTCCTCCACCAGCCTCCACAGGTCACTCAGCAGCCTCTCCTCGTTCGTCTGCTTTTTCGTCTGCTCTTTCGTCTGCTCTTTCGTCTGCTCTTTCGTCTGCTTTTTCATCTGCTCTTTCGTCTGCTCTTTCATCTGCTCTTTCGTCTGCTCTTCCGTCTGCTCTTTCGGCCAAATAATCAGATCGGCCGGGTTCACTCCCTGACTACAAACGTCGCACACTCGGTTAATTCTATGCGTCATGGGCCCCTGATTCATATCAAGGATGCAGTTCCTGGTTAGCATGGAGTGCAGTTCTTCCCCTTGTGGGATCAAGCCGCTTCTAATCGCCGGGGTGCTCGCACAGTAGTGCAACAGTGTTCGTCCCGCGCAGCCGCAGGCGTGGGTTGTAGATACAAGGCGACACATGGTGGGGGCATGTGTTGGTGTGGCTCGTTGTTTGGTCTTCGCGGGATAGAGACTGTGTGATGATTGAATGGTAAAGGAGTGACTATTAAGTGGTACTGAATGATTCTTGACTGATTCTTGACTGACGATAGAGAGATATTGTCGGGAGGATGTCTGGGGAGGATGTTTGGGGCGCGCTGTAGGGTGAAGACATGATGGCGTGATTGCAATGTTGAGAATGGAAGAGAAGGTGCGAGCGAGGGCGGTTAAAACCAAAATATTAGGAAGAGCTAGAGCTTTTGATGGGCGATAGAGCACGAGAGGGTGGCTCAAAGGAAGGAAGGAGCGACGGAGAGATGATAGCTGCAACTTTGTAAACAATGCGCGAGACTATATAAAATCAAAATGGAAGGAGCGATAGCATAACTGCAACAGAAAGAGAAAGAGCGAAGCTCGACATCACGTCCCCTCGCGAGGAAGCCACGACCTCCATAGAAGTGTGAAGGAAGGAGCGAGACCAAACATGGGAAGGAGAGACCGACACGCCACACACATAGACAGAGGCAGAAAGAGCCAACGACGCTCCTGCCAAACAGAGGAAGTCGTCGCCAGTTAAGATGAGAAGGCAGGACCGACACACCGTACCTGAGAACTGAAGAGAAAGGGAAAGAGCGAAGAGTGTCCTTGCCCAAAACTACTCATGGAAGTCGCAAACCAGCAGACAAGGCTCCTTCCTGGCCGCCCAGAAACGTATCAAGCGCGTATTAGTCGCGTGTTGGCGCCATCATCGTCAGAACCGCCCCAACGTGCCACCGTTCCGTAGTTGCTTGCTGACTTCGTGGGAAAAGGATGGACTTATCTGCCCAATTAATTCATCTTGAAGAATGCAGTGGGAGGTGTCTGTGCAACTCTGTCGATGGGAGGTATCATCCCCGAAGAAGCGCCGAGTTATTCTGGAGGACTTCGCTCCACCCACCCCCTTTTCCATCCGTTTTTTACCCCTTTTTCACGCACTAAACAACACATCCTTCTCCATCTTATTTTCATCGCTTTTCATATTCACCAAACGATACACAAGACAAACCTTACTCCCATCCAAGTAACCAACCATCCCACCCCGCATATCGTATCACAAAATCCCTCACAACAATAAATATTCCAAGGGCACATAAATATACAAATTTAAAATCCACAAAATATAATACAGCTTTTCTATTTCTATTGGTGTATGCCCGCTATATATAAAAAAAAAAAAACTCGAAAATCGCTCTAGATCGCACACGTCACATCACCCTCCGCCATCATCTATCTATCCATCATATATATTCCCACCCCACCCCACCCCACCATACATCCCACCGCAGAAAAGCCTCTCGACATCAAACACCACCCAACCCCCATCCCAAGAAGCCTCTCGACATGACTACAAACGCTATATGCAAGGGGCAAAACGAAAGTCTCTCGACATCAGTGCTGGAAAGTCTCTCGACGTCACAAATATTTTCCCCTTCCCCGTTTCCTGTCCCAAGTCCCATGTCCCATGTCCATACCCATGCACCATACCATGTAACCGATCCATATACCGTTCCCAATGCTATTTGTCCGTTTGCCCGGGCGCTGTTAAAGTCTCTCGACATCAAAACGACAAGTCTCTCGACATCAAAACAACAAAGTCTCTCGACATCAAAACAACAAGTCTCTCGACATCAATGCTCAAGTCTCTCGACATCAAAAATGCGTTACCTTCACCTCATCTCAACCACCACGACACCACACCCCAACACAACCACAGCGTACCACAGCACGCAACCACCTACACAACCCACTCCCAAAACTTCCCCCAAAGCGTCGTCGGCGCAATACTCTCCCACTCCTCATCCTCGCACGCCAAGCTGCCCGTCAGAATATCCGCCTCGGCAGACCTAACCCACTTCGACCTCGTGATAGCCTTGTGGCCCACAAACAGCACCACGAAGAGAATCAAGCTCACATACGCCACAAAGAACTGCGTCACATCCCACGGCATGAACGCCGTAAAGCCCTGCGTGATGCAGATCAGCACGTTGAAGAACAGACCGTACCACGCATACCACGGCTGCCAGGGCGCGCGGTACGGGAGCGTGTCGCGCGACACGCCCTGCGCCTTCAGCGCGCGCATGAAGCAGATGTGCGACAAGCCGATGCTGGCCCAGGTGATGAAACCCGCGACGGCGCTGATGTTGAGGAGCCACCCAAAGACGGTCGACGCGCCGGAGGAGAGGTTGAGGAAGGCGAGGAAGCCGAAGAGAGAGGTGAAGATGACGGCGTAGTAGGGGACGCCGCGGGCGGAGGCACGCGTGAAGAATTTCGGGGCCGAGCCGTCGTGCGCGAGTCCGACGAGGATACGCGAGCCGGAGTAGACGTTGGAGTTTGCGGCGGAGAGGACGACGAAGAGGAGGACGGCGTTGATGATGCCTGGGAGGACCTTGACGCCGGCCAAGTCGGCCGCAATGACGAAGGGCGAGGCGGTGGCGTCGGAGGCGGAGGACATCAGGCGCTCATTGGTGTAGGGAACCAGCAGGCCGATGAAGAAGACCGTGAAGACGAAGAAGAAGAGGATACGCCAGAAGGTCTTGCGGATCGCGGACGGCACGTTCTTGCGCGGGTTCTCGGTCTCGCCGGCGGCGATACCCACGAGTTCCGTGCCCTGGTACGAGAAACCGGCTTGCACAAGCACGGCCCAGAAACCGACGAACTTAGATACGGGGTTCGACTCTGGGAGGAGGTATGAGGCAAATGCGCCGGGATCCTTCCAGTACCTGAAGCCGAGGTAGCCCTCCTTGCCGGCGCCGGCGTCGATGCAGATGCCGAAGATGAGGAAGCCGATGACGGTGATGACCTTGACCATGGAGAACCAAAACTCGAACTCGCCGTAGAAACTGACGGGCATCATGTTGCACGCAACGATGAAGACCCAAAAGACAGCGATGAAGATACCGATCGAGAGAGAGGAGTCCCAGTACTGGATGATGAGTCCTGTCACGTTGAGCTCCAGTGCGAACGTGATCGCCCACGAGAAGAAGTAGATCCAGCCCATCGCGAAACCGATGCTAGGGTCCACAAAGCGAGTGGCATATGCCGTGAAAGCACCGGTAATGGGAATGTGTGTGGCCAGCTCGCCTAGTGACATCATGACGCTGTAGACGACCGTGCCGACGAAGATGTATGCGATGAGTGCGCCTGCTGGTCCAGACTTTGCGATGGCTCCACCGCTACCGATGAAGAGGCCTGTTCCGATTGTTCCTCCTGTTCGGTATTAGCCTTGACCAAGAAATATGAGGAAGGAGCAATGGTCTAGAAGAGGGGTGGGCGAGGCAGGAGCGATGGATATGGCATTGTGGGGAAAGATCGAGTGAGGGCAAGAGTAACGGACATGGCATTCTTCGGGAAAGGGAGGAAGGAGCAATGGGTATAGGGTTGACCGGTGATGAGGAGGAAGGGGCAATGGATATGTCATTCCTGGGCAAGAACGAGTGTGCGAAGAAGGAGCAATGGGTACTACACTCCCAGGGAAAGAGCGACTATGCAACAGAAGAGCATGTACATACCAATAGCAATCATCTGCAGATGCCTCGCCTTCAGCCTCCTCTGCAGCTTCGGTGCCGAAACCTGCTCCTGCAATTCATTCTTCTCATCATCCCCCGAGTGTATGGACGGGCTGGTCTTGATGTCCGTGGAGGCCCTGTCGGCACTCTTGTGGTGCGAGGCGGAGGTCACCTTGGGGATGGATTCCTGACCATCATGCATCGTCACGGTGCCAGATTGGATGGAGGGGTATAGAGGTCACAGCGGCTCTGCTTCGAGTGATTTGAGGGAATTCGGAGAGGAAGGGAGGACTCGATATACGCCCGCTCGAGGCAGGAGGAGATCCGCGATCGGTGATGGGCAGCGTCGGATGGTGATTAAGTCGTATGAGCAGTCTCTCCGCTGTCAGCGGCGATCGGAGGGTCGGGGTTCGTAAGGGGAAAGTGGAGGAGAAGGGAGAAGGAGGAGAAGGGAGAAGGAGGAGGAGGTCGTTTGAGGGGAAGGAGGCGGGCGTGGGAGGGAGGAGTCAATTGCACTAGCCACATGATGGAGCGGGAAGGGAAGAGTTTTGTCACCAGAGATTAGAGGGCAAATCTGGGGAAGTTGAGGGGAACTAGTAAGAGTTTGGTTAGTTGGGGGATATGGGTGGGTAGTTTGGGGTTAGATAGTGGCAAGAGGGCAGTTTTGTTTAGCCAGAGATAGGCAGTTGTGTGGCCAGAGATACCCACAGATAAAGCATTTAACGGCGGGTACCCAGTGGCAACGCCGGTGTGAGGCGAAAGAATGGAGAAAAAGCCGTTCTCAGGTAATGGCGTCGTCATAACGGCGGGGAGTAATTCCGCTGTGAGGAGATTAGATCGTGGGATGTGGTTGGATAGAGATATGAAAATAGGTTGGAAATGGGATGGGGATTGGATGTTCGGGGTCGCCGCCCCGCCGCCGAGGTGGTTATTAGGATTTTCACCGGAGAACGCCCGATGAGAGCCGTCAGTTCCGTGGTGATCACGTGAGACCAATTGCCGAAGTTGGGAACTGAGCACGTGAAATTGAATACATGTGACTTTATTGCACGTGACTAATTAACAAATGTATTAGGTAACTACTTACTAAGCATCATCCCAAAAATCACGTGCATTCTCATGTGAGACGCTAAGATTAGTAAGGAACCCATGACTTCAATCACGTGAAACATGAAGCAACAAGCACGTCCAGCTGCTGTACCTGTGGATCTCTACTCAACACGTCTTCTCCACTACACATCATTTCCAACTGTGCACCAGATCACCAACGTCAGTGTCAAGATCCGCATTACGAGCAGCAGCCCACAGTGAGCACGTTGTTTTGTCTCATCGCCAGCTCGCATTGTCTCATACGCTCCTTCTCTCGATCTGACTGACTCACGGTCTCCAAGTACAGACCGACCTGCCTGTCCTGCCTGCGCGTTGATGATCTTTCCAGCCTTGAAGGATACTGCCTATTGTGTACAGCACAGCACACAGCGCAACTGACTTGGCCGCTTTCCCCCGCGGTGACCGCGCCTGCGAGGGAGATGAGATGTTCGGCTAGTCATCGCCGATCATCGGGGTCTGGATACCCTTCTGGAAGGTCGAGAGCGTTGACAGCTTGGCGGCTTAGCGGGACGGGTCGGCCAAGGTGGTGGGTGGTGGCTTCGGAAGCGTTTTTTGGGGTATAACGAGGCGTTGGTTAAGTGTTTCATAAGGGGATGAGGGGGGTTGAGAAGAAGGAAGAGGGTAGGAGGAGGCGGAGGAAGAGGCGGAGGAGAAGGAGATGGTGGTTTGAGATAACGAAGGTAGGTCCATCCATAGGTCCAAGCTGGGAAGCTGCGAAGCTGCGAATAGTACGTGACAATGCGCGATCTTATAGTCACATGACACCATCCCAGCCTCGCCGTTCCCTCTCTCTCATTCTCATGCGGCTGCTTCGTGTTGTGTGATGAGTACATACTGGGTTATACTGGGTTATACCGGGCTATACGGGGCTATACTGCACGGTACTATACTGTACAGCTGTGCAGGATCGTGTACGCCATCGCTATCAACCGTCAACTATCCGATCAGTGAGGAATGAGTGCACTGTGCATCTTTCACCACCTAGCCGGCTCCATCCAACTCACTACCTCACTACCTCACGATCCTACGGAGCCGCCAAGGCTCTATTCCTTCCTCCCTCTCTCTCCTATTCTCCCTTTCCCTCTGCCTTTCCGCTCGTGTCTCGGACTCGTCCTCACCTCGGTGAATATCCCATTCCATCCCATCCCATCCTCTCCTCCGCCGCATCCTCCCCCCTTTCTCCCCGTTCATTCCGGGGTGCCATACCGCTATACCGCTCTATCGTCCTCCCACCCCACCGCCACCAAACTTAGAATGCGCCTCGAGGCTTATCTCCCCCATGAAACCCCCCAGGGTGACACCAAATACCACCAACTGGCCCCGGGATGACCCCCCGAGACGTTACATCGCAGGGACTGCCTAGCATCACCAGCAGCATCCAGCGAACAACAACTCGCATGTGCCTGCCCAGCCAACAGGGCATGGCATTCCGTGCATGTGTGAGTGCTATACTATGCAAACAAAACACCGACCAACGACCGCCGACGACGACCATCAACAACCAACCATCGCCAACCATCACTGACGACATCCCAGCCACTTCTTCCCGTACCTTCCTCCTTCATCGTCCTCGTCCGGCACTGGGGTCTGCTGGCCACCACCCGAAGGCCCTACCAAGGCCCTACCAAGCCTGCGCCAAGCCCGCGCCGAGAAGTGCCGGTGTCTTGGCGCGCTGCGGGGCGGACGGACGCCTGTCAGCCGCTCTCATTGGCTACGGTGGGCGTTTGATGCGCCTTGGCGGCTGCCGATTACAACGACAACATCGGCCGCCCAACTGACTGACTGCTCCTTGTCTGTGGTCTGATGTTTGCTGTCTCAGTTGTCCATGTCTCACCCACGCACACGACGGCCAGGTGTGCACCATGCATGTGCCCGCCAAACAAGGTATTGTTGCTAACTATGTATCCCATGTGCAAATCCACCGCAAATCTACTGCAAATCCGTTGCGACAGGTACGTTTGTTGCCCTCGCAGCTTCTCAGTTTCTCAGATTCCATGCTTCTCTTCTTCGCTTCCACCCACCTCTCGTCGTCCCTTCGTTCCCGTCTCATCCGATCCTACCATCTGATATACCGCCGTGCCCTGGTGTATCTCGCCGAAACCATCATGGTCACCCTTCCCTGGTCCTTACCTCTTCCCTGTCCTCGGTATCCCACGCCGCTACAGTCCCGCTGGCCACCCGCTGCTGCCAACTGCCGCTGACCAACCCCTCAATCACCCCCCTCAAACCTCCCTCAGCCCCTCCAATACCCCCCCTTCCCTAACATCAAAGCAAGCTTGCTTTCATGCAGCCATCCCGCACCCACTATACCCCGACCCTGCCACTTACCTACATACTACCCATATCACACATACTTACCTGCCTACCCTACAACAGATCTACCCCCACGAACCTCACCCTCCCTTCCGCCGCCCTCGTCCCTCCTTCTTCAATCGTAATCGCTTCTCCTGCACGTCGCGTTCCCCCGCCCAAGACTAAAACCTTCTCTCCTTCTGGCCTTCCGCTCTCAGTAACATCTCACGGATGGTATCATGGGGATTATGGAGACACGGGCATGCCGGAGCTCGGCAGTGCGTGACCCCTGCCACGAGACGTTGGCAAGCCACTCTCGGCACCCTCAGCACCCTCAGCACCCCTCATCACCCCTCGACACTTCTCCACTCGTGCCCTGATACCATTAGCCGCTGCACAGGGATCCCTATGTTGCTTAATTAGGAAATCGCGTCTCCGCAAACATCAAGCTCGGACTGCCCGCCAGCCGCACCGCCTCCTGATCGGCGTCTACGATCGTCAATCACCAGTCCATGACAGGGCAATCACAGGCCTACAAGCTCGCCGGCCATGCTTGTAGCTTCCTTCTCGGGGCTTCTCTATTCTTCCTCGACGAACCATCCCACCATCATACCCCCCTAATCCCTCCTCACCCCCCTCTATCACCCCCCTCCTCACCCCTCTCATCTGCTCTCTATCTATCTGACCGAATCAACTTCCCGATCAAGAAACCCGCTCCCCATATCCTCCGTTGCCGGCGTCTGGCCAAGCTCGACCACGCCGCCAGATCGACATGACTGACCCTCAGGGCATGTCGCCATAGCGATACGCACATCACGTCCATCACGGAACTACATCCGAATAGGCAGTTGTCACTTCGCCTCCCCCAATGGTTCACCGTCCTTAGCTCCCGTGAGCCCAATCTCGCGAGATCAGGCCTTGTCCTGTTCCTGGCGAACCTTCTATAAAGCTCAGCGGATATCCCGCCTTCAGTCTCACCATCATCCTCATCCACATCTCCTCATCATCACATCACCAGTCCTCCACCAGACATCATGAAGTTCTCCCAGAGTCTCATCGCCCTCGCGGCCTGCTTCCTGCCCCTCATCGCCGCTGCCCCCGTCGAGGCACAGAACGCCAAGATCCGCAGCCCCGGCGCCCAGGCCATCATCCCAGACAGCTACATTGTTGTCTTCAACAAGGGCGCCAACGATGCCGACATTGAGTCCGAGTTCGCTTCCGTCAGCCGCATCCTGAGCAAGCGAAGCTCTGCCCACAAGGGTGTTGGCCACAAGTACAGCATCACTGGCTTCAAGGGTTACCAGATCGAGACCGACACTGCCAGCATCGGTGAGATCGCCGCGTCGCCTCTGGTAAGTGACAACACTCAGTTCTAAAACCCCACGTGCCGCACATGACTAACGAGCACCAGGTTGCATGGATTGAGAAGGACGGAAAGGTCCAAGCCAATGCCCTCGAGACCCGCTCGGGTGCTACCTGGGGTCTTGGCCGCATCTCCCACAAGGCGGCTGGCTCCAACAGCTACGTCTACGACAGCTCCGCTGGCTCGGGATCCACCGTCTACGTTGTCGACACCGGTATCTACATTGAGCACTCGGTGAGTCTCCTTTCACGCTTATTACCCCGCATTGGAACTTCCTACTGACATCCACTACAGGAGTTCGAGGGCCGCGCCAAATGGGGCGCTAACTACATTTCCGGCTCCCCGGATACTGATGAGAACGGACACGGCACCCACTGTGCCGGTACCGTCGCTGGCGCCTCTTACGGTGTTGCCAGCAAGGCGAACCTAGTCGCCGTCAAGGTTCTCGACCGTGACGGATCCGGCTCCAACTCTGGCGTCATTGCCGGCATCAACTATGTTGGCCAGAACGGCGGTGATGGCAAGTCTGTCCTCTCCATGTCGCTCGGCGGCTCCTACTCCGCTGCCCTCAACTCTGCTGTCGAATCCACCATCTCCAACGGTGTCACCGTCGTTGTCGCTGCCGGTAACGATGGTGCCGATGCCTCCAACTACTCGCCCGCCTCTGCCAAGAACGCCATCACCGTCGGTGCCATCGATAACACCGATGCCCGCGCTGGCTTCTCCAACTACGGCTCCGTCCTTGACGTCTTCGCCCCAGGTGTTGACGTGAAGTCCGCATGGATCGGCAGCAAGTCCGCCTCCAACACCATCTCCGGAACCTCCATGGCCACCCCCCACGTCGCCGGTCTCGCCGCCTACCTCATCGGTCTTGGAGGACTCAGCTCCCCATCCGCTGTTGCCGCCAAGATCGCGTCCATCGGTATCCAGGGCTCTGTCACCGACCCCAAGGGCAGCGTCAACCTCATTGCCTACAACGGTAACGGCGCTTAAATTTGTCGCTCTTTTTGAGAGAGAGTTGAGATGATGGTGGAGGGATGAGGATTTATGGATCATGAATTTATGGGGAGAGGGGGGGACGTATCTTTTGAATTATATATTGATTAGGGGGGATTGTTTGGATAGCTTAGCTAGCTAGTTGGTGGGGTGTGGAGGTTGTGGTAGAATTCAATAAATGTGTCTGCTATTGCATAAACTGTGTTATATTTGTTGATTGAACGATGGTTTGGGAGAGACGGAAGTTGTTGGTTTTGAAAAGTTGTTTTTCTTTTCCGTTTCCTTCCCCTCGCGATATTCGTGTCGTTTCTACACTCTACGTCGTTATCACTTCTCGATTTCGAAACTCAATTCCAAGGAGCGAGAGGTTGGGGCTGATCTAGGCTGCGGTTCGTGTGTGAACGGATATTTGAATTAGCCACACAGATGCCGTGCGAGTTTTGTGCATAAAGGTATATTGAGGTAGCTGTCTACTCGTATCCCTGCTACTATCTCTTCTGGACTGAACTTACTTATCTGATCATTTATTCCCGTTTCTTCGTATATATATCACAGGCCATAGGCATTTGGGAATGAAGAGTTTGGATAAGGGGCAAACGAGAGATGAAGATGGGAATGTGCGGGACTGGAAGATATCTGCTACCAGAATTGAGAGAGAACGAGGTGG
The DNA here is from genome assembly GCA_001662605.1 of Pseudogymnoascus sp. 05NY08. Classification (NCBI taxonomy): domain Eukaryota; kingdom Fungi; phylum Ascomycota; class Leotiomycetes; order Thelebolales; family Thelebolaceae; genus Pseudogymnoascus; species Pseudogymnoascus sp. 05NY08. The sequence goes on from KV458909.1 coordinate 55,100, forward strand.
CCGGAAGAGGGGTGAGTGATGCCTAACGACCAAAAAGTCGCTGGTAGCGACGATGACGACAATAGCGCCACGGTGGCAGGAAAAGTAGCGGTGATAGGAAAAGTAACGGTGACAACAGTGCCATGACAGCTTAGTAACAACACTTCGTCGAGGGTCCCCAAGGCTCTCATCAGGTGGATATCTGAGCACAAACATAATATGCACCTATTTTGACTCCACTCACCACGAACGTGTCCCAGTAGGTCGCGAATCCGATATGTTGCTTATTATTCAGCTTGAACCGTAGATATTACTTTTATACCCGACGACAAAAGCTTTCTCACTTGTGGGTGAGTTTAAGCTACCATATCGACGAGATGGCGGGGAAAGAGGATATAGTCATCAGCCATATAAAAAGGAGCTCCAAGAACGTGAGACATTCAAGAAAGGCGCCAGAAAAAAGTACCTACCTTAACCTGCGTTAGTTCCATGGGCGGATAGCGCCTGGGGTGCTTTCATGTCGTTCACACATCCAATCACACTCACTACCACCCCATATCAGCGCGCCGCATAGCGCCTATCTGTATGCCGGCTGTCTGTCCATTAGCTCATGGCCAAGAGGGTCTGGGCCTGGTTTATACATCCTACCTGGTCCATGCCCATTCACCCGCCCCCCGCACCACCCATCCACACCTCCTGCCCATGCAAGCCAGACCTTATCTCCCGATTCACATACCACCCAAAGGTGGGAACCCCATAGTAATAGCCCGATGTATATATAGAAATAGCTAGGCTACAGAAGCGGGGAAGAACAGGTACAAGCCTTTGGACGATAGTGGCAAAGAGCCATTTGGTGAGAGCATAAAGGGTTTAAATAGTGTAAGAAAGGAAGGAACATGAAAGATCACGGTGACAAATACGAAGTGGCAGGCATCATAAAAAGGCGAACTCTGCATGGCGAACTAGGAAAATAATTGAATTCGCTGCTGTGCCAATGATGGTGGGGTTCATGAGTTCCTGGGAGTAGAGATTCTGTCACCGCTTAGAGCTGCTGTCACCCAGAGGTAGTGTGCTGTCGTAGTAGCACTCTTGTCGTCGCTGTTATTCTCACTGCGGTAGTCACTATTGATCCTCGCCATTTACACACCCTCGTCTTCTCTCCTGGTTTCTTCGTGAAAGATATCACGTCCGCCCCAATCCCACAGTCACACTACCTTGTTGTATACTCGGTTGATGTCCATCTGCATCCTTGCCAGATTTCCATGATATATAGGGAGACAGAAGTCATAAAATCACGCCTTTGTGATAGTATAGTGCGTGTATGGTGGCTGTATCCACTTCAAGCTCTTTCCCAATCAAATTGTCGCCGAAATCAAGAACGACAACGAAAATGAAGTTGAACAGAAGAAGAGAGGAGAACCCACTCACCAAAATGTACAGCTTTCCCTCTCCCGTAGCACCGAAAGCGTCAATTTACAGAATGAACCGGGCCCCTCCCCAAGGATACTTGAGTTGAGGCCGGTCACAAGACCAAGTCCCAAACTCCACACTATCCCCTGCGAAATCCAACCTCGACCCATGAAAAAGTGGTATAAATGGAACATCGCCGCCACGAACCAAACGATCAGTATAGGAAATAGGAAAGACGGATCGCTGCCCAGAGTAAAGAACCTGGCTTGGGTTGTTTAGCAAGCGTAAACGAACGCAGGTGGAGCTTGGCGGTTGGGGTCCTTCTTGGAAGTTAGGATGCTGTCACTGGGAAGTCCTGTTGTCATTAGGGTTACTTGTCGTGGTGCTGTTGCTGCCGTGGCAGTGGTGTTGTTGTTGAAGTCGTGGGAGTTTCTATCATGGTTGCTGTTATGGATGTTGTTGGATAAGTATTCGAGAACAAGAACGTGAGCCGTGCTGAACTGAAAGCTTCAAATATGACACTGAGGATAATGAAAGCCTTTGGCAGCAGAAGCTGAAAGCTAATATAATTCATCTGGAATGACGGTTTAACCTACGACGTACCGGAAAACAAAGAATACGTACATCAATGTAGGCCCGCCGGGTCCAAGGGATATAATATCTCAACATTTCTATCAAATACAACTCGTCTAACCCAAAATACCATCCTGGCCCGCACCCTCAGCACCACTCTCGGCCCTCCCTGCAACCCGCATCGCCCTCCTCCTCGCATCCAAATAAATAACAAACTCTCCATACGTCTGTGGCACAATACTCAGCTCCCCAGGCACCTCGAACGTATAATTAAACTGCCCTGTCGGCCGCACCTCTCCGTGCTCCACACTGCGCACATGCGTGTCAACCCGAATCTGCACCCGCGTGCTGTCCCCGACCCCGGGTTCTGTGTATGCCACAACAGCGGTCATGTACAATACCGAGCCTACCGGGACGGGATTCGCAAACGTCGACGGGTCAAGGGCGAGGAAGCGTGGGCGTGCGTGTGAGAGGGCTGAGGTGCAGGTGAAGGCTAGCTCGAAGGTGGACTTCAGGAGGAAACCACCAAAGATCATGAAGTTGTGCCTGTTGCGGTACTGGGGTTGCATGATTTGCACGGACTGGATGTGGGACGAGGACATGTAGTGGGCGTTTGGGGGCTTTTGCATGGCGCTGGTCGCATCTGTGGGTTGTGAGCGTGGAACGTGGGGCGGAGTGAAAGAGGGGTTACCTGAGTATTGGGATTGCTTGAGCCAGAGAGCGTGAATGAGGTCTGATTCTTCGTCGTTGGGGGTTTGTTTACGGAGGGCAATTTTGGAGAGCTCCTTTTTGGCGGTATAGTTCTCTTCGCCTTCTTTGTAGAGCCTGTGCTCCTCATCGGTCACAAGTTTTAAGGGACTGATGTTAACAGGCTTCTTGGTTGCCGGGTCCAGAGATACCTTGAACTGTCAGCATTGCGTAAATACACTCGACAAGATGGCCTACCATAGTGAACGCGCAGGTCAAGAGGACATCCTCCTCCTTTGCCTCCTTTCCTTTTTCTGGCGCTTTGGCAACTTGAAGGGAGATCTCCATACTACTCCTGCCCGTGGCGAAGGTCACCTGTCCGCTCAATTCCAGATCGCATATAGACGTTAGAGGGTGCTTTAGCGTGATCCGGTCCACAGCCGCCGTCACCGTCATGACTGAGTCTCCGGTATGCTTGTATGCCACCACGCCAGCAAGCGCATCGAGATCCATGAAGATCGTCCCGAGCCTGATGTGGCCCGTTGCATTGATGTACGAATCAAGTAGCCATGGATCACGCGCAAGAGGTAAGATCTACACCACCGTCAATATAGTCGCGCTGTAAATTTATCTCGTAATTACTGACCACTTTATGGAAACTCTCCGACATCCGTTTTGGGGTGGTGTCAATTGGCGCCGTCTCTCCCACAGGCGAACCTATTGGTGCTGATTGTTCACCCTCCTGCTGTTTCCGGAATGCCTCAATGAAGGGAGTCCGCGTCCTCATTGCCGTCAATTCCCCATACACACCATCTGTGAAACATTTCGGGGTCGACGCGAAATGGCGCTGTTGACGCGGTGCACAGCGTGTTGCTGCGCGAAGGGCCGCTCGTAACGGCAACTGTCTCAATTGTGTAGCCATAATGCCTGGAGGACCATGTAAAATATTCTCTTCAGCAGAATAAATAGTATCTCAAATGTGGCTCCGTTCCGGAGTCTTCCTAATAGGCGTATATCACGATAATCGCGGCTATTGACGCCAACTTTTAAGCCGAGATTATGCGAGCACGTGACCAGATAAATTTCTCATAGCATAAAATTGTAATGTTGTATTATTGGATTTGTATCCATTGATATGTTGAAGGTGAGAATTGGGAGGTAATTCTTCAAACGGCACCAGGGTCAGTCAATTGGGCTGTCGTTCAATTAAGGTTTTAGGGGGTGGTCGTTTGTTGACTCGGATGGAGATCGCCCCACATTTTTCTCTCATCAGCACAAGCGATTTTCAGGGGCACAGAACGTCAGGCAGGAACAAAACCAGGGGAAGGAACGAACTTCAAAAAGGGCCGAGCTATGAAAGACCCAAGAGCCGCCCCGGAGATTATAATGGACTGGCGCCACACCTTTCTCCATGGATCTCCCACAATGGCGCGAATTGCCGTTTGTCTTGGTCACTATTCACAAGTCATGATCACGTCTTGGTATCCCGAATCGTTCGGCGGTAGCAATGTTATTAAGGCGCTACCAACTAAACCGAGGCCTTCCCATCTATTATACAGAACAATAGGAATGAGAGGAGATGTGCCTCAAGGCCTACCCTAACCCATCAACCACCCGGCCAAACGTCCAGTCTACCCATCAACGGCTTCTGATCAGCTCCGCCAACGAAGCAAATATCGTCCTGCGCTTCGCCACTATATCCGCCATCGCGTCCTTCGCCCCAGGAATCATAATCGCACCAACAGCGATGGTATCCTCGCCCGACAATAGCCCCTGGTATGCCTCTTCCGTGAATTTATCCAGCGGCATTCCGAGGTTTCGGCCGACCTCAAGGCCCATATAGTCGTGAAGTTCGGCTACAGCAATCAGCGACTGGCGTCACGGTAGAGACGCATGAGAGGGGAACTCACTCTTCACGGCCGGAGCGGCAATCTCGGTGACTTTGATCTGCGTATTACGCAACTGGTCCCTCAAGCACATCGCAAACACATTCAGCGCAGCCTTCGACGCCGAGTAACCCGGCAGCTGCGCCGCGGGTACGATTGATAAATGTGTTCCAGTGCTTTCACCTGCGTCAGCCAACCGTATCAGCTTCGCGGAATATCACCCCAACTCACAAGATAATCCCCGACGGGCCCTCCTTCGCAATCAGGAACGGTAGGAACGCGTGCGTCACGGCTACCAGGCTCGTGTAGTTCACCGTCGTCTCGGCGTGGAACACGTTCAGGTCCACACTCTCCGGCCTCGAAAAGTCGAACGGTCGTTGCATCCCTGCGTTCAGGAAGAGACAGTCGATATCCGGTGACGCCTCCGTGATGCTGCATCAGATCAGCTCTTGTCATCAATTTCAACGCAGTGAGCCTGAGCATGCGTCCATAAACGCAACAGGGCCAATCTTACTGTTTCGCAAACCCAGGAAGCTTATCCAGCTGCGTTATATCCAGCGCCGCACCGCGAGCAAGGCCGGGGTGCGCCTTCTCGAACTCTTCGATGGCATCCTTGCGCCGCCCGACGGCTGTTACTTTCACGCCTTCAGCAATGAGGCGCTCGGCCATCGCCTTACCGATACCAGATGTTGCTCCAATGAGGAGGACATGCTTGTATGGGAACGACATTTCTGCGGGTTGGTATGCGAGCAAAGGTGGCCTGATTATGATGGTTCGTTTTCGAGTCGGAAATACGGTATCAAAGCGCCTGAATGACAATCGAATGCTCTGTCAATCTCAATATCTAAATATCTCGCTTCTTGGCGTGGACTCCTTCTTTTATACATCACCAACGACCGTGCGGGGTCGCGTATCAACGTATGGAAGAAGTCGGCGATTTCATTAACTCCGACCAATATCCATGCCAGGCACAACCTCCGACACCGACCGCCCCAATCTCCAGGATACCCCAAGCTTCCTCGTCTCTACCTGCACTTCCGGTCTATACCACACGAATCAGCGCCAGCCGCGGCTACATCTATCAAATCCTCCGCCAAAACGAGAAGAAATACCATGTGGCTAGTTCTCACCGCGGCCGAACTAGCCGCGTACCTGTGCGGGATGATCACCCGCATCGGGCGCATGCGGCCGCACGCGGCCGCACGTCCCGCTATCTTACCCCTCCACCCCCACCATGACGTCCAGGAAGGGATTACCCCTCCTTCCAACTCCACATCTGCTTACAAAACGCATGCTGAAACACCCATGGTGCGAGACGCCCACCTCAAGAGCAAACCGCCGGGCCGGCCGCCTTGTTATCTCCAAAGTCCATGCGGGAGGCATGCGCACGCCGAGATTCGGGACGCGGCGGATCCATCTTGGGACGTTCGTGGGGAGTCGCCGAGGCGGGCGGAGAGGGTATCTAAGACGCCTCATGCCAGTATCATCGAACACCATGGCGGATTCTCAGCCTGTGACGTGTATTTCATGGCGTCCGCCAAAGCACCGACGAAGACTACCGCGAAGGAATCAAATACAGCCGCAGGTCCAGGACGTGTGCAACTAATCCTATCGACAGCAACAGCGCGCGCGGTGACAGAACCTATCGGTGACAGAAGCCCACCCGCTGACGACAGCAACGCCCGACAGGAACCCACCAACAACAGCAGCAGCACCACCACGCAGTCTCCCCCCACCGCTCCCTCCGCCGTTCCCTCAGCCCACCACGAACACACATTCCACCAGTCCAACCACCCAGTTCTCATAGATCTTCCACATATACGCTCTTCCACGTATACGCCTGGTTAGGTCGAGCATGTCCACAGACGGAAGAGGGGTATATAACCCCTCCCCTCCCACTCCCCCAATCCAAGAGTAACTAACTCCTTCCACAACCCCCACCCACACACACACCAGCATCACATCCCCCCCCCGCATCCAGCATCCGCCAGCCACCAAACCCAACCCCCCCCGCCAAAAAAGAAGCTTTCGCCCCCCCCTCCCCCCCCTGGCTCCCGCCTGCCGTCCCTGTAAAAGTCGCCCCCGCTGCCAAGGAGAGAGAGGGGATGGAGTAGGTAAAGTTTAGACCCCTGCTTTTTCTTGCCCCCCTCCTCCCTCCCTGGTCGGTTGGTTTACGTGGGTTGATGTTGTACTACTGCGAAGCTACTGATCTTATGTACTCTACCTCCTCGATGGTTGTCAAAGTGACCCCCATCCATCTTCTGACATCCCCATGTCGCGACATGGTCCCATCTTCACTCGACTCCACTCGACTTCCCCAGGAAACTTCACATATGCATGCACGAGCAAGGAAACCAGAAAGTCATTAGAAACCAAAAGTCTATTACACTCTCGCGCTATATACAAGTATAAAAATCTCAATCTATTGCACCCCCACCACCGCCACCGCCAATAAAAACCCCGCTAGATGTCTATGCAAGATATCATGTAATATATAATAAGATAAAAAAGGAAAATGTGAAGAGCGTGGCGCAGGCTTTTGGTGGAGCCGGATTCGCCAATGTGATGATGTGTGTGTTTGTGAGAGACGTAGTAGTGTAGTATGGTGGTATGTGAACTTTTTTTTTCTATGCTTTTGTCTATATTTTTACTTTCTTTTGTATCAGATCTTCACCCGACCCACACAGCCTTTCCGATTCCCATGTCTTTGAACAAGAGAGCAGGTATCGGGCAGTGGAGGGGTATGAAGAGAGGTATGTCAAGTAGGATCCGCATGTTGCGAACCGCTTACTCGTCATCCTCTTCAAGGTTCTCGCTCTTGGCCATGATGTTCCACTGGTCCTTGTCCTTGTCGTGCTCGAGAGCGATCTTGCTGAGATGGCTGATGATGTTCTCGATCTGCGTGTCCTGCACGCTGCGCGACTTGCGGCCGAGGTTGTCGAGCCACGTCCAGTTCGTGAGCAACTGGTACACGATGGCGATGACGACGGTGACAGCCATGGAGTACAGCCAGACGACGACAACGGTGACGACATCGGTCCATCCATCGCCGCGGAAGTGGGAATAGTGATCGTGGACGGAGTCCTCGAGTCCGCCGGACAACCAGCCGAAGATACAGAAGATGGTGGCGAGGGCGTCAACACCGAGGATGGCGCCGACGAGTTGCCAGGATGGGAGGGTCTCGAAGCCACGGGTGATGAAGATGAGCCAGTTCTCAGTGAGGGAGACCTCAAGGAAGAGGATCTCCTGGACGGAACCGTAGCGCTGGATGATACCTCCGTTTGGCAGGAAGAGTGTACCGCGGATAGCCCAGGTACCCATAGCGAGAAGAGAACCAAGGACGACGGAGATGACCCAGATCTTGGGCAATTGCCACTCGACAGGGCGCTTCTCGAAATGAGCGTTATCGTAGGCGACGGCGATGGTGGCCAAATCAGCGAACAGGGCAATGAAGACGATGAGCTCGGCGCGGATGGTCTCCTTGAGGATGATCATGGAGGTGACGAGGTAGATCTCGAGATGCAGGCAGAGAGCGATACGGTACTGGATGTAGGCCTTCATGCGCTGGAAAATCTGGCGGGAGATCTTGATGGCGGAGACGATGGTAGACAGACCGGGGGCGAGGAAGACGATATCGGCGGCAGCCTGGGCAGCCTCAGTGGCACCCTCGACGGCGATACCGCAGTCAGACTTCTTGAGAGATGGAGCATCGTTGACACCGTCACCAGTCATGGCAGTAAGATGGCCACGCTGTTGAAGCATCTCGACGACCTGGTACTTGTGCTCGGGGAAAACCTCGGCGAAACCGTCGGCCTTCTCGCAGAGATCGTGCATGGTGCTGCCGGTGAGGCCACCATTGACAAGTCTGTCTGAATCGTAAACTTTGGTGCCGAGTGCGAGCATGCGGCAAGTCTCCTTGGCGATAGCAAGAGCGTCACCAGTAAGCATCTTAACCTGGAGTCCGAGGTGCTGGGCATCGGCGATGGTCTGGGCGGTATCCTCACGGGGAGGGTCGAAGAGCGAAAGCATACCGAGTAGCTGCCAGTCACCCTCACCCTCCTTGACGGCAACACCGAGAGAACGGAAACCACGGTGGGCAAGCTCGAGGGACTTTTTGCGGTACTCGTCGGCGACAGCCTTGGAGCAGTTGGACATGGCGAGGATGGCCTTGGGGGCACCCTTGGCACAGGTGTAGACGACGCCGTTCTTCTCGCAGACGGTGGTGATACGCTTGGAGACGGGGTCGAAGGGAGTGAAGGAGTGAGTCTTCCAGCCCTCCATGAGCATCTCCTTGGCCCTTGGGTAGCGCTTCAGGGTGACGATGGTGACCTTGTCGATGGGATCCAGGTGCTTGGTGTTGTGGGAAGAGGCCAGGGCAGCGACAGCCATCATCCAGTCGATGTCGACACCGTCAGCCACGTATGGCTCGCGGATGGACAGCTGGTTGGCAGTGAGGGTACCGGTCTTGTCGGAGCAGAGAATGTCAACACCAGCGAGGGACTCGATGGCGGTGAGCTTCTGGACGATAGCCTTCTCCTTGGCGAGGTACGCAGCACCGACGGCGAGGGTGGTGGTGGTGACAACTGGCAGACCGACGGGGACACCGACGATGAGCAGGATAAGAGCGTAATGGAGGAGGTTGTTGGACGAGTTCTCGGGGGTAGCGATCTTCAAGTGACGGTAGAAGCCACCGATCCAGGCAGCGAGGATGAAGGCCATGACGAGAACCAAGAGAGTTCCTCCGATGCTGTTCATGATGGCCTTGAAGTGACCGGAATCCTGGGCACCCGAGACAAGCATGGCGGTCTTTCCGACGAACGAGCCCTTGGCGGAGCAGGTGACGATGGCGTAGGCCTTGCCGCGCTTGCAGCCAGTGGTGTAGTAGCAGATATCGGTAACGTACTTCTCGGCGGCGAGGGACTCTCCGGTCATGGAGGACTGATCGATAGCGACGAGAGCGTGGCCGCCGTGGGGCAGACCCTCCTCATCCTCGTCGTCGGGGTTGCCGGCCTTCTTGCCAACGAGACCCTGTGCGCGCATCTCGGTTTGGTAGTAGGCGAATCCATCTTCCTTGTTATCGTAGGCGCAGATGAGACGGCAGTCACCGGGAACGACCGTTCCGTGGCCACCACCTTCGAGGATGACCTGTGGAAAGACTATTAGCTCGAGGTTCGCCAATTGGGTGGATTGGGTCTGGGAATGCTTACAATATCTCCGGGAACGATTTCACGGGCGAGGATCTCCTGCTCAACACCGTCGCGGACGACGGTGGCCTTCATAGCGATATCACCCTTGAGCGAGGCCACGACATCGGCGGCCTGCTTCTCCTGGTACCATCCGACGACGGCGTTGAGCAACAGAATAGCGATAATGACACCGAAATCAATCCAAGCACGCAGACCAGCCGCGATGAGAACAGCGACTTCCATAACTGTAGGGAAAAACACGAGTTAGCACGTGATTCGAGTGGCCACTGCCAATGGCAGAATGTGGGCGAATGAGAATGAGCAATTGGGTGGCGTTGGAACGTACCATAGAGAACCGGGCCGCGGAAGAAGCCGACGAACTTGAGAAACATGTTCTCCTTGATATCAGCCAGCTCGTTGAAGCCGGTCTTGCGCCTCCTGCGCTCGACCTCATCAGAGCTCAGACCAGTGGCGATGTCGGTCTCGAGCCACTCCGAAGGGATATCGATGGCGCCGCCGGGACCAAGCTCCTTGCGCCAGAAGGCGTACCAGGGACGCTTCTTCTCATCGTAATCCTCCTGCTCGTCGACGACAGCTGCGGCGCCCTTGGTGTCGCGGTAGGTGGAGATGTAGCGGACCAGGTTGCTGTACTCGTCGAGCTCGACTTCCTTCTCATTGTTGGCGATGCTCCGGCGGTCTTCCACCTCGGCGTTTCCGACTTCGAGATCGCGCGCCATTGCAGCGGATTCGGGGGGGGGGGAGGGGAGGGGGGGGAGGTGGGGGAGGGGGGGGGGGGGGGGGGGGGGGGGGGGGGGAGAGTGGAGATTGGTGGTTGAATGTGATTTTCGCCCGTGGACAAGGAGAGGAAGGAGGAGAGAAGAATCCAGACGGAAGGGGGGATGGGGAAGTATTAATATATGGCGCAAGGAAAAGAAAAAAAAGACATTTTTAGTAGGACCGACGACGGACCACAACAGAAAGACGGGGACCAGGACGGGTAAGTCGGTGGTGCATCTGAGTGGTCGAGAAGTGGATTCCTCTCAACCCGGCGAAGGAAGGGATTGAGGGATTG
>KV458910.1:537-74575 GCA_001662605.1 Pseudogymnoascus sp. 05NY08
GAAATTAGGACCATTTAAGATATAAACAAAGTCAGCTTAGTTAATTATAGGCTGCAGCTACCTAAGGACTCTAGACTCCACCTAGTGTTTCATGTCTCGTTATTAGAACCAGCAAGAGGGAACACTCTAATTGCAACCGACACTGAACTCCAGCCTAAGAATGAGATTATTAAATATAAGGTTAAGGTGATCCTAGACAAGAGGTTAGTAGGATGCCGCAAAGAGTTTCTAATTAAATGGAAAGGTTACAAACTAACAGACAACTTGTAGGAAACGAGAAACAACCTCAGCTGCCTAGAGTTGCTAGAGGAGTTCTACCGTCAGCACCTAAGCAATTAAAGAACCTAGGGGAGAGGCCCTAGTAAGGGTTGTGCTTAGGGCCAAAGGCCTCGGAATTAGTATTAGACAGAGTTAGAAGAGTGGAACGAGCCTCAGCCTCTTGCCAGTTGCGCTCCTCAGCCTCTTCTAGCTTGTTAAGGGTAGTAAGGCTACAACGCAACATCTTACCACCCTACTCGCGCAAAAGCACCCTCTGTTTCTTAAGTCGTTGGGATTGTGCTAGGCTCTTGATAGCAGCCTAGTAAGCCTAGAGGATGGATAGTTCAGCAAGCTCCTGCTCTTAATCTAGTTGATCTTCCTCACGCTTAAGTTTCTCCTAGTTAGCAACAGATAGACTAGATGTGTTGCAACCTAGGGCATTTACTCAAACGCATTCACTACAACGGGTTGAACGAGAAGAGACGATGCAGTCTAAACCCCTCTTTTCACAGCGTGTACAGGAAGGCATTAGGACTCTGTTCAAAAGGATATGTTTAGCAAGAAGTTGGCGTTGCTTTAATTTTGTATGTTTACTAGAAGACATAATGGCAGCGCAACCTGCTAGGTAATTAAGTAGGTGCTACCCTACTTAAGTAGTTAGTGATTTTCTTACTTAGCAGACCTAAGGGACTAGGCCTTAGGAGAGGGACCTAGTGTTACAGTTAGAAACACAATGTGATTAGTTAGGAGAATTTAGGTAGTAGAACAGGAAGTCTAGTATTAGACTCCTAGCAACGCCAGCCCATTTAGGGCTCAGCAACTAAGTAGGCTAAGGGATCCTAGGAGCTAAGTGGCTCCTAGGACCCTAGGGCATAGGAGTAGGGGCAGGCGTAGGAGTACCTAGGTTCCTAGGACGCTAGGTCCTAAGAACCAGTCACGTCCCACAACCCCACGTGATGGATATATAGGATAGATAGATATATTATTATATCCACCACTATCTATATATCCCTTTAGCATGACGCCACTATATAAGTAGATAGTTAGTTCTTAGATAGGAGCTTCGTGCTCAACTTAATATAGTATTTGTTATATACTGTAACGTGTTTTACAAAAGCCTTTGTGTCTAATCCCCTGCCTCCTCTGTTAAGTAGACTACGCAACGAAACCTCTATAAGTCTTATAGTTTAAGACCTAGCGTTACAAGCCACTAGCAAGCTAGTCTACTAGGTTACTTCTATGTACATTAGTATTAGTAATTAATACGTTAATACAGCTACTTATAAGTAGGAAGCTTTAATAGACAATAATAAACAGTCCTATTTAGTAATGTAAATTATAAGGAGGCATTACCTAGAACAGTTAACATCTTAGACCTTTCGCCTTCTAACTCTCTTCTATGTATAAGTAGGCATTATATAAGACCTTATAAGGAAACACTATACTATAGAGAAAGCTTATAGGGGTAGTAGGCTTATAGGAGTTAATCCCTCTAGAGAGTGTTCTCTTAGGAGAGAGAGTCTCTAAGGAGCTTTGTCTATAGAGTAGAGACAAACCTAGAGTATACTCCTTAGATGTATAAGCGCCTAGGAGGATCCTCCTAGGAGGATCCTCCCTAGGTGCTAGGTATCCTAAGAGGATACGCCTAGGCAGTAGGTGCTCCTAGGGACTTCCTCCTTAAGGCACTAGCGTCCTAGGAGGAGCCTCCCTACAACTCTATAATCCTAGGCATTCCACTTACCTATAAGGGTTAGGTTAGGTAACCCTAAGGACTATAGTAAAGATCTATTTTACACTGCACATTAGTTTCAGCATTATAACTAATTTTAATACACTTTATAATATACTTATTTCTAAACATATTAATAATAACTATTTATTTATTATCTATATTAAATTAGATGCATGTTCTGTATTTACTATATAATAACAAATGGGGATACTATTAAAATCTTAAAATATAATAATTTTTTTGTAATCTATAACGTATTTTACAGGCAAGCTAGTCACATAGGCGAGCTAGTTACCAAAACACCAAAATTTGACTATTACTACTACTACTACACTACCACCCTACATAATAACCCTTATTTAATCGTAATTGATTCCTAGCACCTCTCGCACGTACGGGCATTATGGCCTATAATACCACATATGCCACAGCGCTTCTGTCAGCCTATAGAACCCACCTGCTGACTACTCTCACTTGCCACCTCCATACGGACTTAAGCTTCAACCTCAGCACTATAAACGATATCCTCCCCCTCTTATACAGAGAGACTACTGCCTTGCATTATACGCCTCTTACGCTTCCTTTCCCTCCTCTTTTTCTGTTCATTTGCTGCTTGTAGAGCCTTAACTTCTGCCTTAAGTAGAACAGCAGAATGCATTATAACCTAAGCTCCTTTAGCAAGCTGGCTTAGAGCGTCATTAATTAAGGTAGGAGAGCTATTCTGATGTTGTACGACATGGTTCTTAATATGCTCTGTTTGAAAATCAAGCTCCCTTATAGTTTGAGGAGACTTAGAAGTCTAATTGTCACTCTTAACTATAGGAGGAGTTAGAGTTCTTAAGTGTAGATTCAAGTGAGAGAGGACATTCTGTGGCTCGTACGGAACTAGTCCTGTAGCTCAGAACCCACTCTTAATGTTCTGCTTTGTAAATGTAGCTTTAAATGCTTCTTTGAATGTAGAGAGAAACTCAAGCTTCGTGATATGATTTACCCTGTTCCGTACGAAGGTTTCAATCTGCTTTCCGTATAAAAGCTTTAGTAGAGCAAAGCAGCTAACGTCAAGTGGCTGAAGTATATGTGACGAGTGTGGTGGCATACAGAGGGTGATTATCTTCCGTTCTATGCAGTACTGTTGAAATTGAGCAGAGACATGGCTCTTATGTCCGTTAAGAATAAGAAGGTGATAGGTTCTGATCATACAAGTGCTTGTATGTTGATCGAAGTGTTGAATCCACTTGTATCCAATTGAATTTAAAGTCCACCTATTCTCACTTAGCGTAATTACCTAATCGTCTAGTAATCCTAAGTCCTCGTACTAAGCAGAGAGGTGATTCTGCGCCTTGAAAATGATGAATGGCGGGAGTGCCCATCCGTACGAATTAACACCTTAGATAATTAACACCCATTCCCTATTTCCTAGCTATATAGTCTTTAGACGGCTCTTTGCTTCTAAGCTTATAACTACCTTTGCAGTAGTAATAACTCCCATTGCGAAACCTGCTTCATTAAAGTTGTAGATGTCCTCATCTAAGATGCTGTATTTTGCGATAGTGTTTCGTACAAGAGAGAACCACTCTTAAATTATCTTAGGATCTTCGCATTTTGCTCGTTTATAGTCATACCTCTAACTAAACTTTGATTTAATTTCCGTACAACGCTTTATAAAGCTAGTAGCCCAGTTTATCCCAACAGGGCTCTCGCCTCGTTCAGAGAGTAGAAGGTCTGCCATTTCTTGCACAGCTTGTGGCCGGGGTAGAAATCCACGCGAATCTAGGTTAAGGATGTACTGAACAAGAGCTGACTCTTCGTACGGAGTTAATTTTCGTGAGTTAGGGGTAGAGTCGCGTCGAGAAGTAATACCGTTAAGTCGCGTACGTAGCGACTCAAATGGGACGTCGTACGACATTGCAGCAGCTCGAATACTCTTAATATTGCCTTCTTTAAGTGCTTTAATAGCAAGAATAATTCTACCTTCTTGATCAGAGGTTTGGGCTTGTGTTGGTTGTGGCATGTTTACTTTTGTCAAGTTGACGCGTTTTGGTGTTTTGGTGACTAGCTCGCCCGTGTGACCAGCTCGCCCGTGAAATACGTTATGCCATTACAAAACATAAAACCACTAAAATCCTAAAAAACAGCCTACGGCAGTGTTTAATAAATCTTTCCGAAGGTCGTGCTAGATATACTAATCTTTTGCCCATACCATACGAGTGCAAACGCCACGCGGAAGGTGGGGTGGGTGGTCGTCGTAGGCGGCTCAACCAAAGGCGTGAGTTGGCGGCAGAAGCTTGGACCCCAAGGAGCTTGGGCCACTTCCGCGCTAGCCCACATCACAGCCAGCCATAAGATTTACAGAAATTCCATCTCCACCTCCACGCTCACACACACGAGAACACATATTTTGAAATATTCCAGCTTAAACCTTGTCTTTTATCTCCCAACCGCTACTACAATTCTACCAATCCGAGAGAATCAAAAAACTCATAAAGAGAGACTTGTATAGACCTTCCACTTCCGAAACAATATCTTGTTTTGCAATTTGCACAACCGCATTTCGTCAAGCTATCCTTTACCTCGTCGTCGAGTCGTGATCAAATAACAACCCCTCCACGCGCGCCAGACACCGCACTCCCACCCCACCCCCCCCCCCCCCCCTAAACCACCTCCCTCCCCGCCTCATAAAACGCCGTCGCCACCCCCGCCCCAGGCTGCAACACAATATCCGCCTTCATAACCGGCACCCCCTCCCTCCCCTCGGGCATAAAACTATCCACCCTCCCAAACCTCTGCAGCATCCTCACAATCGTATACCCCATATTCGTCAACGCGAACTGCTGTCCAATACACAACCTCGGTCCGCCATTGAAGGGGATATACGTCCACGGCTTCGGCTGCCACCCGAACCAGCGATCGGGGTTGAAGAATTCCACACCCATGTTCGGGTCGTCGTTGACGGGATACAGGTCTGAGCGCCGCTGCATCACGAGCGTCGAGTACCCGATAGGCGTATCCTTCAGCACGCCGATAGGGGATTTCCCGTCCGGCCCGCCGCCGAAGGGGAGGGTAGTGTCTTTGAGCGACATGCGGACATTGAAGGGCACGACCGGGTAAAGGCGGAGGACCTCATTCATCGTATGCTGCAAATACTTCATATTCTTCAGATCCTCATACGTCGGCGCATCGGTCTCACCAATCGCATCCACGATCTCCTGTCTCAGTTTCCTGAAGGCGGCAGGGTGGCGCGCGAGTTCGTAGAAGGTCCAGGAGAGGGTTGAGGCGGTGGTGTCGCGGCCGGCGAGGAGGACGGCGGTGAGTTGGTCGCGCAGCATTTTGCGGTCTCGAGTGAAGCCGCCGAGGGCGTGGAGGAAGTTGTAGGAGGGGGAGTTGGCTTTGGAGTCGAGCTCGGTGTGGGTGAAGGCGAGGGTGCGGTCGATGTATTGGTCGATGAAGGTGTTCATTACTTTGAGGCCGGCGTTGAAGGAGCCGCGGGGGACGAGCCAGTTGAGGAGTCTAGGGGTGGGGGTTAGTTTCTTGTCCAGTGATCAGGGGTGCCCACTTCGTATGTGTGGTAGAATAGTAGGCAGGAGGGGACTCACCCAGCACGAGCGATAATACTCTGCACCCTCTGCACCTCCCCAAACGCCTCCGCAAACTCCTGAATCGGCGTGCGCAGACTATCCACACTATGACCCAACAAAAAATCCGTCGACGAATCCAACGTATACCGAAAGAACAAATCACTCACATCCACCACCCTCCCCTGCGCAACCCCATCCGTCGCCACCCCCGGCATGCCCTCGACACCTCCATTCGCAATAGCCGTCATAAGCGTCTGCACATGCTTCTCGAACGTATGCAAATCACTCACCCGATCCTTGATGAACTGCGGTCTAATCAGCTGCCTTGAAGCATGCCACGCGTCGCCGTCGGTGGTGAAGATGCTGTCCCCCAAGAACGCCTTCCAGTCATTGTGGAAGGGCTTGCCTTTGCCAAAATCGCTGAATTGGGTTGCCAGGATGGCTTTGATGTTCTCGGGGTCGGAGGTGAGGATTACGCGCTGGCTGGCGGGGCGGGCTTCGACGGTGAAGCGGCCGAGGCCGTTGTCGCGAAAGAGGGAGCGCCAGCCTTCGAAGTTGTTGTCGTGGAGGCTGTTGTAGATTGCGCGGCCCATCATGTCGAGGTTGTATGGCAGCCAGCACTTGACGTGGGGGGCATGTTTCCCGTAGGCGGCGATCCTCCTCTCCTCATCGATGCGCGTGACGATGTTCCAGAGGACCCAGAGGCAGAAGACACCCACCGCGATGTTGGTCTTGGTGAGGTCGTTGAAAATATCTTCAATCATGGTCGCGACTTCTCGATTGATACGCTTTGGTTGGTTGGGGTAACTGTCTCTCTTCTCTTCAAGAGATATGACAATACTGTATTTCTAGTACAGTACAGTATATACAGTACAAATATGTACAGAATATATGACGGTGGTGGTGGTGGTATATGGCTTCGCTCTCTAACAGTAAAAAGAAAACTCGCGATCGCACTCCATTCGACTTCAAGCAGTAGTATTATTAGAGGGACGGTCGGTCGGTATGCATACAATGACGCTACATATATAAGGCGAGTCGGGATAACGTTGGACCTGCACGCAAAGTTTAAGTTCCGCGGTCCCGATCAATGGCGGGGGAGGGGGTAGGGGGGGGTGGGTGGAGTGTTAGGCGGTCGGGACGGGGGGAAAAAGTGTGGGATGTGGGGAGGGTGGAAGTAGCGCACGGGCTGTCGTTGTATGGGAGAGTACTTACACTTACCACCACAGGTGTGAAGAGCAGCGCAGGAGTGTACAGAGTAAGCGCAAGGGTTATGCTGTGGGACGGGCATTCGGGCAAAGCAAATGCACGTATTCGTATAAAAAAGTACGACGCGCGACACCAAACAACGTACTCCTGTCCCTCCTCTCCACGAATGGGAATCCGGGGAAAGTAACCCAGAATCCCCTTACTGGCCTTCTATTGGGTTATAATTGGGTACATTATGTTATTACCGGCGTCTAATTGGGTGAGTAAATGCGATAATGTTGATTTCCAGAGAGGTTCACATGTTGCTCCACTTCTCCTCGGTATTTGTGTTCACCTTCACATGTGCCTGGGAAAGTGTGTGTGTGTTTGAGTGTGTAAAGGGCGGCGGGCTGGCAAAGGCTGGGTAAGGCTACGACAGCCCGGACCCCGGGGAAGAACAGAGAGCTCTGACTCGCCGGATACGCTCTGATAAGGCGGGGGAAAGGCAGCCTTGGTAGGTGTGGTACGTGTTGGTAACCACTTACCACTTAGCACGGGCCTTGGTAGCCAGGTACCTTCGGTTGTTACGGCTGTGGCGGGAGTTGCGGGGTATTTTGCGCTCCTCACTGAGTTTACTTCGTCAGTTGTCGCGAGGTCAAAATAGGCTTGGCGGCTAGGCTAGTATGTATGGCAACGGCAACGGTTATGCTGTGTGGTGGTGACAGTTCCCACATAGCCTCATAACAGATGCGTCGGATATTCCTGCCTGTCAGTTTCTTTCTTTTACGTGTGTTAAACTCAGCGTTTCACATCGTCATCCCCTCAACAGTATGCAGACTACAGATTTCCCCCCTTCTTGTTGGGAAAAGGCCAAGTGAGCTTGATTCATCATAGCCGTGTAGAGTGAGGCACGTACGTGAGACTTACCCGTTTGGCATGTGAAGTGAGATTCTCCAGCACAAGACTGTCTCATGTCATCCTCTCCAGTGCAATATTATCTACATGCCTGTCTCATATCTCCCTCTCTAGTGCAATACTCTACACATGCCTGTCTCACAGCCCAGGTGTCTGTTTCACTTTACGTACCTGGTGCAACCCTCCCTCCTCTTCAGATATCCGGCGTACGACAAACAATCACGTGGCATCCCATCCCCTTGATGGACGGCACAAAGGGGGATAACTAACAACCACACAAACCGTATGACTAAGCCCGTTATTCCCCCGCACTCTCATCTCCTTTCTGACGCTAGACGCCCATCTTGTCCACAAGCGCGGTCGGCAGTCGGCGGTGTTTGACACCGACCTCCCCCCTTGCTCCATCTATCACTCTCGTCCGGTGGATAGGCGCCAGGGACAAGTACGTACGGATGCAGGATGCACTCGGCGACCGGTACGACTCTACATACCGAAGATTTTCACAAGGGACATTCCCCGTGATCTAACGGTGCACCACTGCAACGAACTCCAGGGGTGAAGTGTGTAGGAATGAAGGGCTTCTCGAATGTAACCCTTCAGACATCGTGGAGGTGAATTGCACGGTCCATGGTGGACTAGTAGACTGTGGAAATAACCTTGGTTCCGGATAATGGGCGCTATTACCCCCCGAGATATTCCCCGGTATAGCTGGTTCCGAGACCCTTGATGCGGGTGATGGGGAGATCTTTCAGCTACCGAGGAGATCGAAGAGATTCCGGGACCCTTGATTACGAACGGAGCCCCACGAACAAAGGAAGCGATTATGGATCGTGAGTCCCTTGATGACGAAAGAGGCTCAACTAATGTATCGTGTGTGGAAAGCTCACGCTTTGGCTATTGTTCGACGTGCGGAATCCACCCTTACCCACACAGCATGTTTCCCGTTTGGTGGTACTGGCGTAAAGAAACAACTTTTAGGAGAGAGTTTGCACTCGGGGGTTACGAATCCTCTGATATGCGCACCATGGCTTCTTTGCCGAGTAAACGAACTCTTAAAAGGAGTTTACACTCTGGCCATTGCATGCTCAAATCCTCCAATACCCGTACGATAGCTTCCCTTTGTTGCTGACAAAAAGAGCCTTTGAAGGGAGTTGACACTCTAACCATTGTGTGACGCCTCCAGTCCTCAAATACCCATACGACAGCCTCCTTGTTGCCGAGCAAAGGATCTCTTTATAGAGTTTACACTCTCACAGTTGTATGACGTTTCGAGTCCTATTACCTATACAGAAAACCAAGTCATTTCATTGAAAATAGGTGAAACGAATGAAGGTAAATGATTGATAAAAAAGAAATGCTGAAGGCTGAAACGAATATTCACATCCACCCGCTGCCTACATAAGATGCGAGCCCAGAACCTGACGATGGTGAATCAGCAAGATCCAACTTTATTCACCGACGTTCTAGATAAGTATGTCATTAGTCATCACGACTTCATAAACAGTCACGTGCTCACCACCACGCTAGCCTTTCTTGTTACCTTAGCTGGGAATAATTGAAGGCGTCGAAGAAACCAACTTCCACAAACTTCCTTTGCTTCCAACCACAACCGGCGCAGCGATACAACTGATTGTCATCATCGCACCCTCAAGGACCCAGAGAGAGGATCATTCACCAGCGATCGACTCCGACTCCGTTTCCCCTCGAGACTCGACGCGCGCGCCCAACTTCACCACCTCCGCGCCACCCTACCACCGCCGTCACCATGTCTGTCGCCATCCCCAACGAGTCCATCACAGCCGCTCTCAATGACGCGATACAACCCAAGCTGGCCGAGATAGGCTGGAGCACAGGCGGAGCCGACGACTCTGCGCTGGCGGAATACATCATCCTCATGCTGGCGAATGGAAAGACACAAGACCAGATTGCGGCTGAGTTGTCGGGGGACCTGTTGAACCTTGGCCCGGACGACCCGGGAGCGAAGGAGTTTGCGCACTGGCTGTTTGAGCAGGTGGCACATCTCACCCAGCAGCAGAATGGTGGTGCTGTTTATCAGAATGGCGTCCCGCAAGCTGAGGCGGCGGAAGGTGGCAATGATGAAGTGATGGGAGATGCATCCGAGGCAGGAGATCCAAATGTGTACGTACAGCACTGTCCCTTAGCCTACCAGCTTCAAGAACTGCAACTAACAGAATACAGACCAACAGGACCAAAATCGATGCGCACCGGCGGCGCCGGCATGAACCGCGGAAGAGATAGGCGCATGCTCGGGCAACTACAAAAGAACCTCGACGGCAAAGACTCCGTCCTCCACCGCGTCCGCGCACACGGCGGAAACGAGCGCATCGGCGGCCGCGGCGCACCAACCGGACCGCGGGGGGGCATGCAGCAACGAGGCGGCCGATTCGGCGCCATGGGAGGAGGCATGCAGGGAGGACCAGCGGGCGGAAACATGATCTCCCCCGCGCAGCAGATGGAGATGTTCCGCATGATGCAGCAGATGTTCACGCCGGAACAGCACGCCTCCATGATGGCAGGAAACGGCGGTCAGATGCCCATGGGCGGCATGCCACCATACCAGCAGCAGCAACAAGGCCGTAATGCCGGACGCTCATTATTCGACCGCGTGCAGCCCGGCCGCGGTCAACGACAGCAACAATTCAACAACCGCCCTCCATTCCAACAACAACAGCACCAGCAACACCAGCAGCAGCACCAACAACAACAGCAAGCCGCCGCCCCCATCTCCCCAATGGACATGGTCCTCACCCCCGCCCACAAACCCGCCTCCCCAGACACAACCTGCAAATTCAACCTCTCCTGCACCAACAGCGCCTGCAAATTCGCGCATCAATCCCCCGCCGCGCCCCCCGGCACCGCCATCGACGTAACCGACACCTGCGCCTTCGGCGCCGCCTGCAAGAACCGCAAATGCACAGCGCGGCACCCCTCGCCGGCGCAGAAGGTCGCGCATAACGCCGAGCAGGACTGCAAGTTCTTCCCCAACTGCACCAACGCCCGTTGTCCGTTCCGACACCCGACAGCGCCGTTGTGTAGGAATGGAGCGGATTGCAGGGATGAGGGGTGCACGTTCACGCATGTCAAGACGATGTGTAAGTTCAACCCGTGCCTGAATCCGCAGTGTGCGTTTAGGCATGAGGAGGGGCAGCGGAGGGGGAAGTTTGAGGATAAGGTGTGGGTTGCTGGAGAGGAGGGGAAGCATGTTAGTGAGAGGAGGTTTGTGGATGAGAGTGGGCAGGTGGAGGAGCTGATTGTGCCGGGGAATACGGGGGATGAGGAGTTGGCTGCTTAGATGGGGGTGGATGAGATAGGAGGGAGGAGGAAGGGCATTGACTGAGCTACTGCTACAGCATGCCTGTGTACACCAAAACCAATTCCAGCCCACAACACGCATTCGGGTTAAACCGGAAATGGGGAACTCATACAGAGGAAAAGGAAAGGAAAGGGAGGGAAAGGCGTTATCTGGGATAACTTTTTTGTTTGTTTGTTTGGTTTGGCTGGCACATGACTGGCCGAAAGAGATGTAATTTTTGGAAGGGGATGGGGATTGTCTTAGATAGAAATGGATACCCTCATTTTGAGGACCCTCTCGGGGAAAAAGAACCGAGAGGAGCCTACGGCACTGCATACCTCTTTTTTTGACTGCACTTGTGTGATGTGAAATGATGTGAAATGATGTGGTGGTTTGGGTGGGAAATGTGTAGGGGGCGTAGCTGAAAGGGAGGGGGGGATAAGGCGGGAGGGCGGGGAGAGTTGGCGGCACACCGTACCTTTTTTTGGTCTGTACCTGTAAATGAATGGTGTGGATAGTGCGGATGTCAGGATGATACAGGCAGGAGATTAGTGAGTCAATAGGGAAATAGTGGGTTGAATGAAGCATCTGGGCCACGTCAGGTCGGGGAGGGGTCAGCGGCAACATGCACCCCCCTCTTTTTTTTTACCATGAATAATGTGGGTGTATGAAGGTTATGAGGGTAAATGTGTAGAGGTAAGAGAGGGAAAAATAACTCAGAAATTAGAAACGAAGCATCTGAGCTGCATCTTGCCGTAGAGGGGTCAGCAACACGTCTATGTTAGGGGCGGTGAATGATGTAGGTGGATACGGGGCAAACGACAATACGGAAGAAGTTATTTGTCAGGGTTAGGTAGGCTTAAATCACCATTCGAATAAAATAGAAGGGTGACGAGGGATAAGACGATGATATGCCAGTCTCTTCAGAGCTGGTGTTCCAACTATAGAAGGTTCTCCCTTTAAACCCATCATCATTTTGATTAAAACCCTAGTATTCCCATCTTCAGTCTGCATTACATCTAACCTCTCCAAGGTTAAGGATTTCAAGTGGCATTATTTTCCCCTTGTCCCTCCGTCTCTTGCCCACCACTCTTCTTAGGGGAAAATTCCTCGAACCTAACATATAGGTCCGGCTCATATTTTAAGAGCTCCTTGACTTGAGCATGAAATCTGTCGAGATTGCGAGGTGGAGTTCAATATTCGGTGATGTATTCCTGGAACTGCGGCCATAAATCCGGACGGTGTTCCTTAAGAAGCCTCGACGTTAGCGATTGAATGGTTTCTCTTGTCTGTAGTAGGGAGAAGGCTGAGGAGGGGGGGTTGGATCAACGTTCAGCCAAACTATGTCTGCAACATTCGAATAGTTGAAAATAACTTACCTTTAATTCTTCGACATAGTTCATGGCAACAGTAAAATTGGCTGGCGCTTGTGGATCGGCCATGTTGGGGTGATGGTATCGTTTGCAAGATGGTATCGTTTGCAAAGTTGAGATAATCAAGGAGGTGAGGAGCGTTTTGGAAATCATGGAGTGAGGGGCTTTCTAATGCTTACATGTTGGATCATCTATCTATTTGCTTCGGTTACCTTACCTTACAGAGGTTGGAAGCAATTTACTCCGGAAGCGGGGTGGGTCGTTTTAGAGGGGGCCAAAGTGCACACGTACTTTACTTATAAAATGAGTGAAAAGGAACATAGAGTTTGTTAACACTTTCATACAGTCTACTACATAAATCTACCTACACCTTTTGCTCTGAGTGGACGCACTCAAATTATGTTTAATTTACAATTAAGTGTGGAATGGTGTCAAGTGTAGAATGGATTCCTTGGCCAAAGGGTTTTATTGTATTTTAGCTACTAGGACGAAGGAAAGGTAGACACGGACACAGCAAGTGGATAACTCGGTCATCCTAAATCACTGACTTTGTCAAAACTTCACACATCACAATTCCTCAAACGCTCTATATGATGCTCGCAGCAAATAACGTCCGCTTAGGTGCTGCTGGCTGTGAAGATAACATCTCCATTCCCAGCAACAATGACTCCATTAGCGGAATCCACGCTCCCAATGCTTCCTCCTGTTTCAACACTTCCGACGCAGAAAGATAGACAAGCGATCTCACACGTTATGTCTGCTGGAGGTGGTAGGCTCAAGCATGCGAGCGTACAAGCCGCAAGACACACCGGCTAGAGATAGTCATATTAATACACCTCAAGTATAACGAAACGAATCTCAGTATAGAATAGGGTCTTACAATGGCTGCCTACATAATCATCAGTATCGGTTGTCGGATCAATGTTAGGGGGATAGGGCTAACTTACACGTTTTTCCAAGTCTAAGGAGGCAGGAGCAGGAGAAAGAAGAGCCAGGGCGGCTGCAAGCATTGTGGCAAGGACGATTGATTTGAGTGCTGAAACCATCTTGGTGTTAGAGGAAGGCTGCGTAATGTAATTGACAATATGAAACTTTTTCAAGGTGAATATCAAGTTGTCAGAGGAGAGATTGAGTAACAGGAAGATGTAGGCGCACCCACAAAGACTTTATACTTCTACTACAAATCAGCTGCTTCTATTATAACCTGCCGTTAAGATAAAATATATTTTGGTCATCGATCTTGCGTAAAGAATAAGCATGTAGACAAGCTTTAGGCCTTGTAAGTCAGCTGCAATTTTCAACAATCGAGGCCGTATAATACCATTCGTACATGGAATATAACCGTTGCCGGGTTACCCGGGGCAATACTATCCTACTGCCAACCATGTAATTTAAAACACACGATAATGCCTCAGTCTTACAATTTATTCATGCAGTTTATTCTCCATTTTGTTAAAGGATTCTGCATTCTACCCCCCGCCCTACCCTACAAGCCCGTTATCAATACTGGCTTTAAATATTTCGGGCAGTTAGTGGAGTCTCCTTAAAATAGAAGTGCAAACCGGCGTCGTCAATAGGCCCTGAGTGTATTTTGGATAAATTGAAATGCTTGTGTCCCAGCGCAGCCTAATCTTTGCATCTATGGTAAATGCTAAGTAATAAACGATTTCCAACAGCGTGATTTCCAACCGCATCACAAAAGCATATACAATATGTGTACTACATAAACAAGCTGCAAATAAAAAAGTGCACTCCTCTATCATAAAGATGCGAGAGCCGAATGTCCTCTTGACCATTTTAATGGTGTCAACATAACCGTGGGGGTATAATTAAAATAATATGAAAATTAAATAAAGGTAAATGAATCCCTCTCTCACACGTCGACACGTTCTAAAACTACACTATCCAATTCCAATTCATAATGAAGCTTTTTATTTCCCTCGAGTTGTTACGCCAAATAGCTTTTGCTTTAGCTGCTACAGGATCTCATAATAATGAACTTGCTGTCCACGAAAAGCGAGCACCATATGCGGCGTTGTGGACCAGAACATCGACATTAGACCTTGGTCTAATCCTCCCGCTGAAAATAGCTTTGACTCAGAGCAACTTAGACAAAGCCGAAGATCTGCTCCTGAGTGTTTCGCATCCAGCTTCGTCAAAATTTTCTCAGCACTGGACACCAGCAGATGTAGCACGGATGTTTGCTCCATCCCCAGAAGCGATTTCTAACGTGGCAGCTTGGGTGAGAGATTCCGGTATTCCAGCAGCAAGGATATTTCGATCCCATTGCGGAGGTTGGCTTCAAATAAACACCACTGTTCAGGAGGCAGAGAAGCTGCTAAACACAAGATATTACATATATCAGAATATACAAACAGGAGAATCTAGAGCAACTTGTGACGAATACAGCGTTTCCACGTCCATTCAGCACCATATTGACTTTGTAACGCCTACAATACAACTTGAACTTCAACTTCAACTTCAGCAACAGAGAAGGGTCACACGCTCTATAGCCTTATTGAAAATGACCAATCTACATTTGCATCCGCTGCAATATCTGCTGCGTCGTCGAAATCGTCAATAACACCCTGTGCTCAACAGACAACACCCGATTGTGTCCGCGCCTTATACAACATCCCCGCCGGCGACACATCTAACTCTAATAATTCACTTGGGTTAGTAGAGTTTGCCTGGGGAGCATATTTCCAAGACGATTTAAATTCATTTTTTAAACTATTCATGCCTAAGGCGGTTGGAAATGAACCAGTCTTTGAATCTGTCGATGGAGGATTCTTACAAAACTTTTCAAGGCAATTTGCTTTTAACGGAGAAGTTAGTCTCGACTTAGAGTACAACATGGCCCTCGTTTATTCTCAGAATGTGACGCTATATTCAGTTGGTGATCTTTGGGTGCAAGGGGACATGAACAGCTTCCTCGCTGCTCTCGATGAGTCGTATTGTGGTGCTTTGGATTCAACATACGACCCTATCGACCCAGTTCCAATTATTTCTCCTATTCCCGGCTGGCCTGGAGGTTACAACAGCTCTGATTGCGGGAACCATAGTCCGACGAAAGTTATCTCCGTGTCATTTGCCTGGCGCGAAGCAGCATATTCTCCAGCATATCTCCAGCGCCAATGCTTTGAGTACCTAAAACTTGGATTACAAGGCGTGAGCGTAATTTTTTCCTCCGGAGATTACGGAGTTGCTGGACAGGATGGTGTTTGTCTCGATCCAAACAATGGCAATATTACAAACGACACGGTCGGATTATTCAATCCGTCTTTCCCATCCACCTGTCCATGGGTGACTTCAGTCGGTGGGACGCAACTTCCAATCAATGGAACAGTGACAGACGATGAGGTCGCTATCTACCACCGTTTTCCAAATACGACCCTTGCCCAAGTTGTAACTTCCGGTGGGGGATTCAGCAATGTTTTTCGAAGGCCTAGTTATCAATCCCACCACATCGACCGGTATTTCTCTCAACAAAAGTCTCATCTTCATAATATCAGTCAACTCTTCAACTCGTCTGGCTTTTCTAGGGGCTACCCGGACGTATCGGCCAATGCAGCAAATTATATCATAGCAGTTGACCAGCTGTTATATGGAGCATATGGAACTTCTTGCTCTACACTAGTTCTAGCTTCCATTATTACGAAAATCAATGACAGGAGACTAAGTGCGGGAAAGAAATCAGTTGGGTTCTTGAATCCCGTATTTTATGGAAATGAATGGTCATTTAACGATGTGGTGGAAGGGTTCAATTATGGCTGTGACGTTGAAGCATTTCGTGCTGATATCGGGTGGGAACCTGTGACTGGACTTGGGACGCCCAATTTTGAGAAGTTGTTAAAACTATACATGGCTTTGCCATAGCTTAGAAACCCAATATCAATACAGGAGTATGACTAGATAATGGTTCCAAAATACAGGCCTATTTCTGACGGCAGAGTGCTAGTAGAAGAGTAACTTATAGTTGGTGCACAGTGAATATCGTGATAATGAACATATTATTGTTACTGTAATATTTTACGCCGCAACTCCTATTATTCGCGGTTGGGCCGGAACAAATATAAGTTACAGACCCCTCTTGAAGATAATATGTGACTGCAGTATTTACAAAGAATAAATATTAATCTTCGAGCTGCCACCGCAAACCGTACCAGCAGCCCCTGGACAAGCCATTGTACACCCAGTCGAAGGTGCCCCAGCACCGTAGAGCTCATCGTCACAGAAACACTGATGTCCATACTCAACCCCAGAATAAATGAAGCCCTTCGTCAAACACGTGGTTCTACACAACTCAGTTGTCATCAACGTCGCCTCATTCGTAATAGCGAGCTGGTACCTGAGTGTCCTCTTATTCACATCATCCGAATAGCACCCGAGAGATCTGGATTGTGGCCGCATCATCACATTGATCCGATCCGAGCCTCCACATATCTGGCCCGTAGTACCTGGACACGCTGACGAGCACCCGCTCGATGCCGGGCTACCCCGGATGGTATTGCCGCACCAGCACTGATGTGCATACTCGACGCCAGAGTAGATGTACCCCGCCTTTTCGCAGGCGTTCTGGCAGATCTCGCGTGTTAGAATGGTATTCTGGTTCGCGATGATGATCTGTTTCTCGAGCGTGCGCGATGTGGCGCTGTCGGTGTAGCAGCCGAGGTCTTTGTACTTGTCAAGGCGGTAGAGATTGATCCTGTCGGGCCCGCCGCACGTAATTGTTGGTGCACCGGGGCAGGGAGTCGTGCAGCCTGATTGGGTCAAGCCGTGGCCGTTGCGGATGGCATTGTCACAGTAACATTCAAACGCATACTCGAGACCGGAAAGGCGGTATCCTGCCGCAGCGCAGGCATCGCTGCAAGCCTTAGGTGTCATAATAGATTTCTCGTTAGTGAGTGTGATTTTGTTTGCTAATGCGCGAGCACTTTGGCTGTCAGTTAAGCAGCCAACTAAACTCCAGTAGTCCTCTGCCAATGGGCTAGAAACGCAGATAGCATAGGAAGCCCAAATATTAGTGCAGGCCATGTTGATGTAGGTATTCCAAAGATTGATATCCGTTCTCGTAACGTCGGACTTAGCTGCTATTGCCAGGCAGGTATCTCCACTCTGAACAACATACCACTTCTTGCATTTCGGAGTTGATCCGAGAACAGTGGGAGCCGGAGGATTAGGGTATGCCACCCCATCAATGATTGTAGTGTTCGGAGGCTGAGTGGACGTGGGAGTGGGTATAGAGCTCGTAGTTGTGACCGTAGGGCATCCCTTGGCCTCTCTGGCGTTCAGGAGATTTTTGATCTGCCCCTGGAAAGTAACTCCATTCTTCAGGTTGTTACTGGAAGCAACGATGTCCCAGATCATGAACCCACCGAAGTTCGCGTGGCAGAAATACGCGTCGATTAGCGGCTTGAGTTGATCCGAAGAAACTCGAAAGTCAACTACTCCGGTCTCGGTTGCCTGTCCAAGAACACCAATTGCGAGTTTGGCGTTCTTGCTCTTGGAGTTAGGTGCCTGGAGACGGTTGTACCACTTCTCGAAGGACAAACCTCCGAGTTTGTTATTAGGATCAACAGGGTACTCAATGCCGTTCGAAGCGTAATTAGGGTTTTTGATAATCCAGTCGCGAACGGAGCACCCCCATGTGTTGTAGAACTGGACCCAGATGATATCGAACTGCGCGCCTTGGATCATCAAGTCCATGTTTGCATCATTCACGACGCACTGTGGGGCACCGGTGATGAGGTAGTTGCTTCCCGTAGGGAAGTAGCTGCGAAGCTTGTTGATCATGGCAATGTACCCGACAGAATTGTCTAGGATATTTAGTGGTGCGGTCTCTGCATTTGGAAACAAGATTCTTACCAGTGTCCGGGAACTCAATATCAAAGTCGTAACCGTCGACGACCGTCGCATTTCCCGCACCGACGGTGCCTGGGAGAGGATCGA
This sequence comes from Pseudogymnoascus sp. 05NY08, assembly GCA_001662605.1. Lineage (NCBI taxonomy): Eukaryota > Fungi > Ascomycota > Leotiomycetes > Thelebolales > Thelebolaceae > Pseudogymnoascus > Pseudogymnoascus sp. 05NY08. The sequence goes on from KV458910.1 coordinate 18,844, forward strand.
AGGGACGTGGACCAGCCCACGCGGTGGTATTAGGACCGTACGCTCCCCACAAGAAATCAGCAAAGGCCTCTCCATCCACTTTGCCGGTGAGATGATAAGTATCGTATCCGCCACCAAGGGATAGAAGTATCTTCTTCCCCTTGGACTGGCAGTACTGGATATCCTGGGCCATTCCGGGGCAATAACTTAGGAGCAGGTTCTTGCTGTCGTCGTCGACGCCTTGGTAGCCGGGGGCATTATAATACTCCGCCCAACACGAGCTTGCGTAGTTGGATCCTGGCCACCCATTCCCCTGTGCCGGAAAGTAGTTGATGAAGCCGACGGGAATGTAATCCGTATCAGCTGTGTCACAGTAGTCGCGAAGATTGCCGCCAGATTGGCCCTATCTCATCATCAGCATTTCTACCCCGTTCGAGGCCATTATTTTTGAAGTTCTACCCAGTACGCGGCGACGGAGCTTCTTGCCGAACTAGCCGCACTCGCCACGGTTGCGAGGGCAGCGACAGCTGCAAAAGTCTTGGAGTAACCCATGATAAAGATGTGAAGTAACGAGGGTGCTTAAAGATGGTAGTATGGCCTAGGCCGGTGCAAAAGAATGTGATGTTGACTCGATCGTCAACGAAAGGACGCAAATCAAAGTCTGCAACGAGTTACGGTGACGATACCACGCCGGGAAGGGGAGGCTGCGGAGTATGGGGATGAAGGGAAAGGAAAAGAGAAAGAGAGAGAATGAAATGAATTAGAAAAGCATCGCGCACCAACTTACAGGGGGCACAGGCGAGGCCTACAAAACGGGCGCATGGAGTCACTGCTACATAGGCGTCGGTGAGCATGGTGCCTGTTACCTGTGTAGTTGTGTGGGGGGTGGTTGACGTATGTTGGCACAGCGGGAATATCGGAGGTAGGGCGAAAGAGGGAGGAGGATGAGAGTAGAGCCCATTAGGCCTCTAGACTCACTAGATTCGCTGCTAATACTGTAGCGGGGTTGGGGGTCCAGGGACTGGAGTCGAGCTTGCACATTCCTGGAAGGAGTAGGACCAAGTGGTAATCTCCCGCACTATGGCGGAGGGAGAATGCCAAGAGGTTTGTCCAGTAGGATGATAGTCAAAGGTGGTGAAAGCCCAATCGCATGATAGTCCAACAGGTTGAAAGTCCAAAACATGAAGGCAAAGTGGGATCTGACAGTGAGCACAAGATTGCGAGGGGTTGGCATGACTGTTGTTGAACAGGGTAGAAGAGGTTAAAATTAGCTGACACTGCCAATCAGCGGCGAGAAGCGAGACACTGATGCCTGCACACACACATGTAGCGCCAAATCCGTGCAGAGCTTGACTTTAATTCCCTCGCTCGTCTCGAATTCGATCCTTCGTTCCTGACTAGTTTTCTTCGGTGGCCCATTCTAGCCACACTAATGCAGGTCGGCGGCGAGGTATTGATTTTCGATCTTGGCTAAAATACTGAAGGTATCTCTGAAATTGTGCTAAGATAACCGAAAAATACTCAACACGTGCTTCAATGGCACAGTCGGCCCCGGCTTCGCCGTGCCTTCTCGACAAGAATTTGAGACAGGCCCGGAATAATTATTGACTAGGAGAAATTGAAATCGGAACCCATTTCAGGATCGATTGGTATTATAGTATAATTAATCCTGGCGCATCTAATCCGCCATCTCTACGTCCTTCTGCGCTTCCTGAAGAATCTCCTTAAATCCGAGAGTAGAGTTTCCAATTTCCACCGCCGGGAAAAACAGCTCCCTGTAATCTGTTGGCTCAGGGGATCAACCGTGTCAACCATATAGATTTAGGTTCAGCCCCTGAATGGATTGCCATACTCACTTGGCCTAATTTAGTTGACAGCGGCTACTTCACCAATCAGTCGCTGTAACCCTTGCTGAGCCAAAGATAGTTGCCTGGGGATTTCAATCTACATCACGTGGTGTTCAGGCCGTGCTTGGCACGTGTATGGCTATTGTTGTGGTGTGGATTATTCATCACACATTCTCTTTGTGCATCTTGGAAAGTATCACATAGGAGGAGTCTAGAGGACGCATGGTAGCGCATAAACGTTAAGATCTCGCGTGTCTCGAGAAAAATAGGCACGATTCACGATTAAAATCTGATCCCAACTACAACCTGACAGCAATAGAGTTATGTGCGGGTGACAAGATTGCGGGGTCTTTCATAGGAGGGAGGCTAGGGCACCATAGGAATTAAGCATCTGAGCCGCTTTCTTCTGCTATGTGACTAGTGAATTTAGTGAATGACTTAGATGATGCGGTTTATAAACCTGCCCTGCATAGATGGGTGGGTAAGACACTCGCTAATGGGATACTAAGACAAATGAGATCTGAGAAATGGGGACTTAGTGAGGAGAGTCGACGGTTTTTGGGACTGAACTTGTGAATTGTGTGAATGTTGATACTGCAGGTAGCGTATGTATTGTGGGTGGATCTAGATGGGAAGGGGAGAATTGAAGCATCCGGGCCACGTCACGTCGGGTCAATGGCAACACGTCCTTTGTTTTGCCCTTGGGCGTATGAATGTTATAGGGACAAAAGTGAAAAGAGGTAAGAGACAAAATATGAAAATAGAAACGAAGTTTCAAAGCTGCATTGAATTCGGGAAGGGTTAACGAGGCTGCATTATATTCGGGGTGGGGTCAACGAGGCTGGATTGCATTTGGGGTGGGGTCAACGAGGCTGTACTACTGTATTTAGGAAGGTCAACGAGGCTTCAAACCTGCATTGCTTTCCGGAAGGGTTCACTGACCGTTTAGTGGTGGCTGTGGATGATGTAGGTGGATGAACGCCACGGGGGTAAATGCATGGTGGTTGCTGAGCGATGAAACGGAAATTTGAAATTAATTAACTCATTGAGTGAGGTCAACAGGATGACCTACTTCTCTAAGGATGGAACGGTAACCGCGTGATTGATGAGGGATGGTGATACACTTTGTCTTACATGCGCTGAGCTGCACCGATGTCCTCGTCCCAGCTCAGACTGTCTGGACGACCGCCTATCAGCACGCCACACAATCGATGGGATCGTATGGCGTCAGGCGTCAGGCCAGCGACAGCCACAATCCAAGCACAAGTAGGCGGTGGCGTACCCGCCCCCCCTCGTTCCCATGACATGCAACTGCCCGACCAGACCACAAAGCGGGCCCCGATCACTAGGTTACGGGCATGCGGAGGTTGATGCAACTGCAGAGTGATGTCAGACGCCGGAACGCGGGGTTTTTGCTTTGCGCATACGGAAATGTCTTCGAGACGGCTTAGGCTGGGCTCTGTACTACAAGCTACCTCTGAAGCTGGGATGAATGGCAATAGCTTGGAGAGGAGAGGAGAGGATAGTCAGAGGCACAACACTTTTCGACCCTCACCTGTACATTTCGTAAGTTTGTGGGTAATTTCAGTTTTTAGGGGGTGATTGTGCACGGGGATAGGAGGGAGGCGGGGGTGGGAATTGAGTAGGCCACATCCGTTATTTTTGTCCTCGGTCCCGTACCTCTGAATTCGGCGAAGAAATGGCGTGGATATCGCTAGCTGGGCGAGACCGCTTCTGAAGTCGGAATGAATGGCACCGGGTCAGAGAGGAGAGGCTGTTTTTCCTCGATCTCGCACTTCTTGATGATAATGTGTGGATGAATGAATGTTAAGGTGGCAAATGTTTACGGACGTGCGTGATGGAAATCAAGCATTTGTGTCTTATTGGCCTCGCAATCCTTCCTTCCCGTATCATATCGTGTAAGTGTCTACCAACCGGTTTGGAGGGGATAATTTCCACGACGCCGAGTAAGACACGAGCCCACCAATAATTTAAGGCGGAAGGGCAGCACTAGTTTCGTGTGTCTGTAGGGAATTCGTGTGGTGCAATTGGCAGTTTTTAAGCGTTTCCAATAATACCCATAGGGTTGATCGGGTAGTGTTTTTAGAAATTGCCGATTAGCTGGCTTAGCGATCTTGGCGAAAACGGGGTTCCTGCCATCGTCATCCGTCATCCGGACGTGCATGCGAGACAAAATGATATATGTAGGGGATGAATGTTGGAATCTTCGAGCGGCCTGGCCCAACTTCTCAACCGATTCGCCCAACACCCCGTCGCCACGACCGCGACGGTCACGCTCACACGCTTTGATATATCGTATGGGCATCCGAAATTTCTCACCGAGGGTGTTGTGGGGTAGCCCGTAATGAACGGCGGTGTAAGATGCCTATTTCCTGTTCTGGTCGTGACTGACTTGACCACCATGTCCGCGATGCGGGTAGGACCCCATTAGACATATGTAGGTCTTTCACGGAGATTACTAGAAGTAACAAGCTGGAATTATGGGCTTTTATAGTGTGGACTGCCTACTGCCTACTGCCCAATATCGCGCTGTTGGTTTTATAAAAATAACTTTTACTGTATGTGCTATGTAGGTATCGATTCTGGAGTTAGTACGGTAAAACGTGCTGAAGCGACTAGACCTTATATGGCGCAGTAGTTGTTAAACGGAAGTTTCGGTGTACCCTGTACCTGGTGACATGCATGCCGACTTGCCGCCTCGTTTGTATAGTATGGTTGGAAAGCAATGCCAGCTGTTTTAAGTGGACGACGGCGAAAGTCACAAGTAAACCTTTGTACATTATACCTAAACATTTTAGAAACCGGTAAGCAAGGGGTCCCTATAAATTCTTACTTTTCTATTGGTCCCCCGCGAGATTCTAATATGACATGAATTTAAATGCTTTTTATTGGTTTACCTCGAATATGGGGTGCGGGTATCACCCGCACGCCCATGGTCCACTTCCTGTTGGCAACGAATCTGATGGTTTAAATCGGGTCTCACGGAGCACCAACATAGCCCATTTTTTAAAAAACGTATACGACCCCTAAAATTACTCACCGAGATAGCGAGTACGTAGTAAAAATACAAATTTATTCCTGGGTTCTAAAAATCTATCTAAACAAAGAAGCAATGAGTTGGGTGTTCCATGTATTCGTTCTCTAGGTATCTCTTGTGCCCTTTGTTAGCATTGCTGGAAGCTGGGGAGGATGACACCGTGCTCACCGTCTTGGCGTCGCTTGGGATGTCATTTCTTATTACGCGGCACCATGTTTTGTCGCATAGCATAGACAGAGAATGGTTGATCTCGCAAAGACAAGCACTCTTCAAGGCGGGCTTGACTTGCCTTCAGCTTTTTTTGTTTTGTTGATTTTCCGTTGGCGACCATAATGCCGATGGCTGATTTACTCTCATACGGTTGAGTACTATCCAAGTAGACGTTAGTTTCTGTAAATTCAATACTAGTAAAAGGTTCAACGAATCTTGTCTTGTATAGTAGGACATTTGGAAACGGAGAGAGGGTAACGAATGAAGAGAGATTCTACCAGATATACCGAGGGTCAGACCCTTTTACAGCGTTCGTCGAAGACATTGTAGTTCGTGATAAAGATGAGAGCGGGTCAAGGTTTGTCGATATGCCTAAGTCTTGTGCTGTAAGGTGTTTGGGTTGCTTGAGTACACGATCAAAAGGTAGAGGGAGGGAACGATTTTATATATACTACTTGGTCAATGGTGAGGGGCAAGCATACAGTATCGTGTGAAATATGGCCCATGGTGAACATGCGTCGTGTTCGCGGCGACTCACCGCCGTGGCGGTTCGCAACGAGCCAGACCTAGAAGTCAATCCTAGTGCATCTACTACCTATTTGATACAATAATCTACATGGACTCAGGATATCCGTATCGTGCTAAAGGCAAGAATACATTCTCATTCTGCTGTGCGTCTTGGGATGATCCCACCATCCCGCCAAGATCCCACCAAGATCCCAAATAGTGTTAGGAGTTACCCAAAGAAGATCTGCCGATTATCAGCGATGATGCATGGAAGAATAAGGGAAGAATAAGGGCGTACACGCCTATCGTCCAGGGGGGGCAAGAGCTCGAGGCTTTTGGCCCCCCTAAGTAACAGTAAACAATGCCCTGTTGGATTTAGCGGGATCGGGATGCCACACATGCCACACATGCCACATCACCTGCCCCCGAACCCGGAAATGAGAACCAACGGCTGATTCTCGGTACGCATTACCCCTGAGGGACATACATACTCATGATTGGGCATTAGGCAGATGTATGATGAGGGGAGAGCGAGGGGCGGCGTCCTCGGAGACAGCTAGCGCGGGGTCTTGGATGGATCTACCGCCCCAAGGCACTGCCGTCAGAGCCGCGTCTGGGACACGAATCATATGAAACAATCAAACAATCAGATATACTATCTCGGGTCATATTTTCCTACTGTTATACATGTTAGTCCTACGGGAAACTCTCACATTGAAATGTCGTTACTAGAGCAGACAGTCGCTGTTGCCTAACACCGAACAACCCTGCTTACCGGTCGGCCAATAATGGCCTTTTTCGCCACTCACAGTTACTTTCCCCTCGGCCTTGCCCTTCCTGGTCGAAACAAGCATGAACCAAGCCGTATGTAAATTTTCTAACAACCCCACCCAACTACGTACATCTGTCCTCTCCAACCCTCCGCCCTAGAACCCCCTCCCACTCCTCTTCACAACCGGCCTCCTCACAGCCCCCCTCTGCGCAACCTTCTTCACCACCATCCCCTCCGTCCGCACCTCCCCCTTCCCCTTCTCCCTCTCCAGCCTCTCGTCCTCATTCTTCTTATCCTCCGCCATCTGCGTCTCAATCTCCATCTTGCGATTAAACTCCACCTCCGTCACCCGCTTCTCGCGCGCCGAGTACCCCTTCTCCTTCACGCTGTAGAAGACACCCCCCAGCTCCGCGAGCCACTTCGGATCCACAGACGTCACGGTGGACATGTACTCCTTCGACGTCAAGATCAGCTCGTGATACACCACGTAATCCGGCAAGTAGCCCAGCCCATACAGCGCGCTGGTAGGATGGAGCTGGATCGCCACGCTCGTGCGGAGATTCACATACTCCCCAATCCCCTTCACCTTCGCCGCCTGATGATAGTATCCCGAGCAAATGCACTTGCGGATGACATCCCAATCCGTGCCACAGCTCACCATCGTCATCTTCTGCATCTTCATGATATCCCCGATCTGCTCTCTGATCTCCTTAGCGCGGCGCAGCGACTTCGGGTGCAGGAAGTGTCGCGTGCACCAGGCGTCGCTGTAGCCGTTGCTCTTCCACTGCGAGTACACGTGTAGGTAGGTGAGGTGGTCGGACTCGGGGACGAAGAACTTCTCGCGCGCGGCGTCGGATTCTTCTTGTCGCTCTTTGGGGCGGTAGAAGATGGAGGGGACGGAGAGCATGGAGACTATGGTCAGCATTTCTTCGCTGCAGCCGTATTCCTCGGATGTGATGAGGAGTTTGGCGAGGGAGGGGTCCATGGGGAAGGGCGTCATCTTCAGGCCGACGTCCGTGAGGTCGCCGATATTATTCAGAGCGCCAAGAGCCCACAGGTCGAAGAGCGATGTCGTAATGGTGTCCTGGGGCGGCGGGTCCATGAAGTCGAAATCGAGCAGATCTTTAATTCCAAGGGATTTGAGCAGGAGAACTGTGTTGCTCAGATTCGTGCGCTGGATTTCGGGAATGGTCTGGATGTACAACTCGTCCTTGTATGCGGCTTCCGTAAAGAGACGGAATGCCTTTCCTGGACCGGTACGGCCTGCACGTCCGGATCGCTGAGAGGCGTTGGCTTGCGATATGGGTGTGATCTGGAGGGTATCCATGCCCATTCGCGGATTGTAGACTTTGAGCTTGGAATATCCGGCATCCACCACGTACATGATGCCGTCGACTGTCAAACTCGTCTCGGCGATGTTGGTTGCAACAATAACCTTCCTGACACCCGGCGCCGCTCTATCGAAAATCTTGGCCTGCAGATCTGCAGGCATTTGACTGTAAATCGGCAAGATGCTGAGCTTGGGAGGGTCATTGAGCGCGTTCAAGCGGTCCTGGATAAGTTCACAGGTGCATTCGATATCCTCTTGTCCAGTCATGAACACCAAGATATCGCCAGCGCCCATGGAAACATGGATGGCAAGAACCTGCTGCACAGCCTGGTCGACGTAATCCTCCACCGGAGATCGATGAAACATGACATCCACAGGGAACGTTCTGCCGGGAATGAAAAATTCCGGCGCTCCACCGTAAAAGTCCGAGAAGCGCTTCGAGTTCATAGTCGCCGATGTGACGATCAGCTTCAAGTCTCGTCGGCGTGCTAGGACCTTCTTGAAAAGGCCCATGAGAACATCGGTGTTGAGAGCCCGCTCGTGGGCCTCGTCCATAATGACGCATGAATACCTGTCGAGATCCGGTTCGTTGAGAGACTCGCGCAGCAAGACACCATCTGTCATATACTTGATAACCGTCTCCGTGCTCGTGCAATCCTCGAAACGGATCGCGTACCCAACCGTGCCGCCAAGTTTGCATTCCATCTCCTCACTCACACGCTTCGCCACACTCATCGCCGCCACACGACGCGGCTGTGTGCACCCAATCATACCCCTCTTCCCATACCCATCCTCGTAAAGGAACTGCGTCAACTGCGTCGTTTTCCCAGACCCCGTCTCTCCCACCACAATAACAACCTGATTATCTCTAATAACCCTCAGCAGATCCTCCCTCACCGCAAACGCCGGCAAATACTCCCTCTGCTCCCTCAGCGTCTTGCTCTGACTGAAGTTACTCGCCCCCTCACTCTTCTTCGCCATATGCTCCGCAAACTTGCTATCCCCCTTCCCCCCCCCCTCCTCCCCCGGCGCAGGCGCCGCACTATCCCCCTCATCCTCCTTAACCCCCATCAGATTCCCCAACGCCGTGCCCGCCATATTCGTCGCCTCCTGCGCCTGCTTCTGCCTCTCCTTCTGCTGTCTCCGCTCCTTCACCACCCTACTCCCCTTCCGACTAAACACAGCCATATCACTCTGATTATCCCTAATCGCCGGCACCGGATCAACCTGCTTCGTAAACACCGTCCTCCCATCCAAAAACGGCGGCCTTAGATCATGAATCAACAAATGCACCCTAGTCTGCTCCTCATCGTCCTCAAAATCGTCCCCGAAATCCCGCCTCTGCGCTACTCCAGACGTCAACATCCGATTCGTCTCCCACGCATCCACATCCCGCTGCTTCTGCGCCGCGCGCGCCGTAACCCGCTTCGCAGTCTTCTTCTCCACCAGCGCAGCCTCCTTCTGTCGGTCCTCCCACGAGGTATCGTATGAGCCGAAGGGATTGTGCATTTCGTCGCCGAACACGTGGCCGCTCTCGTCGCCGGCGTACCAGTCGCGGTCGAGGGCATTCGAGTCCTCGATATCGACTGCGGGTTCCGGGCCGTCGAACTCATGTTGTTTCGGCGTGGAGGGGTATTGGGATTGTCCCCTAGGTGTTGAGGCGCGGGAGGAGGGGTTGAAGCGGCTTTGTGAGCGGGGGGGGGCTTGGGATTGAGAGCGCGAGGTTGGGCGGGAGGGGATGGCGAAGCGGTCATCGTTGCGGATGGGGTTGAAGTCTATCTTCCTCCTCTTTGGGCTCTGAAACCCATCTTCTCCTGCCATGATTACCTCCTACTCCTATCCAAGGAGAGACAGAAAGGAAGCAGAGGCGCGGTGTTGTCTTGCGTAGCTCGTGCGGTAGCTTCACGAGGTTTAAATCCAACAAGGCCAACGTCAAAATATACCGTCGCGCCGCCGTTGTCGTCTCCACCACCACAACGACACCCCGCACGGACCAGCCGCAAAATAATCCGCGCTAAGATTAGATAACACTAGCGCCTAAATTTCCAAATAATCGATCTTGCAGTGGTGAGGAAAAAAGTTCCCCTCACCGAGCGACAGCTGTAACCCTCCAAACCCTCCAGTCCAGCACAACTTCGTCACGTAAAAAAGACGCCGAAGATGTCTATGGTAACAGCGACGGCGTGGGTGCCGCGGGGCTTCGCGGCGCCGTTCCCCACGAAATACGAGTTCGACGAGGCGGAGTTCGATAGGATCGCCAAGCTTGCAAAGTTGCAGCTCGATGACGCGCAGGAGGATTTAGAAGAGGCTGAGGAGGCTGCGAAGGCTGGGGGTGATGCGGATAGTGACTCGGATTCGGATATTGAGGATGGGACTGGAGGGGCTAATGTGAAATCGAAGGGGTGAGTTTATTCGGTGGCGTGGTGGGGTGGGGTGGTTTTACAGTGTCTACGGATTTTGGGATTCTAACAGTTCACAGAGACGAAGACGATGACCTCGCCGAGTACGACCTAGAGCACTACGACTCCGACGTCGCCAAAGACACCGAAGGCGAAGGCATGGGCATGTTCGGCAACGTCAAATCCCTCGCCTACCACGAATCCAACGCCGACGACCCCTACATCACCATGAAAGAGAACGACGAAGACGACGAAGACAGGGAGGAGCTCCAGATCCTCGCAACAGACAACATGGTCCTCGCCGCCAAGGTGGAGGACGAAGTTGCTCACCTGGAAGTGTACGTCTACGAAGACTCAGCAGATAACCTCTACGTCCACCACGACATCATGCTCCCCGCCATCCCCCTCTGCCTCGAATGGCTCGACCTCCCCGTCGGCAAGACCTCTTCGGCCCGGGACGCCCGCGCCAACTTCGTCGCCGTCGGCACTTTCGAGCCAGACATCGAGATCTGGGACCTCGACACGGTGGATTGCATGTACCCCAACGCGATCCTCGGCCAAGGCGGGCTGGACGACACCGGCGCCCCCGCCGCCGACGGGGCCCAGAAGAAGAAAAAGCGCAAGAAGTCCAACAAGCCCAACTCAGACTACCACGTCGACGCGGTCCTCTCCCTCGCCGCAAACCGTCACCACCGCAACCTCCTCGCCTCCTCGTCCGCAGATAAGACAGTCAAGCTATGGGACCTGTACACCACTTCCTGCGCGAAGTCGTACGCGCACCACACGGACAAAGTGTGCACCCTAGCCTGGCACCCGAAGGAATCCACGATCCTCCTCTCCGGGTCGTACGACCGCACCGTCGTGGCGGCTGATATGCGCGCGCCTGACGCTGCGGTGCCGAGGTGGGGTGTGGAGAGCGATGTTGAGACTGTGAGGTGGGATCCGCATGATGGGAATTACTTCTATATCTCCACTGAGGGAGGGGTGATTCACTACCACGATGTGAGGAACGCGCCTACGGACCCGAGTAAGACGAAGCCGGTGTGGACGCTTCATGCGCACGATGAGTCAGTGAGCGCGTTTGATATCAACCCCGTGATCCCCGGCTTCATGGCCACAGGATCCACCGACCGCACCGTGAAACTGTGGAACATCCAAGCCAGCGGCCCAACTATGGTAGTGTCCCGCAACCTGGAGGTCGGCAAAGTCTTCTCCACGGTCTTCGCGCCGGACGAGGAAGTGGGATTCCGTCTCGCTGTCGCGGGCAGCAAGGGGAGCGTGCATATCTGGGATACGAGCACGAATGCTGCGGTTAGGAAGGCGTTTGCGACGAGGATGGCGCCGGTGGAGGGGGAGGTTAGGGAGAGGTTGGTGGGGGTTATGGCGGATGAGGAGGAGAGTAGTGATGAGGAGGAGGAGGAGGAGGAGGGGGGGAAGAAGGATGGGGAGCAGGGGTGGGAGAGCATGGATGAGGATTGAGGGGACTGCCGTGGTGTTCGTCGGCAGTGGCAGTCTGTCTGGGGAAGTGTGTAGGGGGGGGGTATAGGACGACGATGCGTCGTGGGGATGATGGGTTGTTGACACATGTCTGTCTATCCGCATCATCGGGTGATCGCGTGCAAAAGTGCGGGGTGGGTAGATGGAGTAGAGTACTATATGTCAAAGCACCTCGGCGGAGCGTGCGCGCGATATAGGGTCGGGATAGTGATGTGTATAGCGTCTGAAATAGATAGCCCCAGCGGTCGGGTTGGAGGCCCGGGACGGCACAGAAGGGGGAATGATAGATACTTTGTTCTTTTTTTCATCACTTGACGACGTACATACATGATTTTGAGGAGTGGTGGCATTGGTTGTTTGGGTATTTACCGCTTTTCGAAGTGTATGAGAGTTGTGACGGTCCTACTATCGACTGTAGTGGTGTATTATCGACAGTAGTGGTGTCCCGTGACCGAAGGAGCCGGCGTTATTGGGTTCTGTGACCGAAGACGGGCCGTGTGAGCATACTATAGCGTGGTGTAGCCACGACTCGGCCAGCTGGACGAACGGCTGTATGTACCCTTCCTCCTTCATACCACATACTGTAATTACATAGTAAGCACATCCCGTCGTACACTTCTCACTCCATCTCCCTGGTGTACGACCAACAAACCTCACAGCCCAAGTACGTACGTCCAACGCAGCGGATGCAGGAACAGCGCGATAGTTGCCAGGTAGACCGTCGCTCCGTCCCCACCCGCCCGCCTACACCCGCCCGCCTACACCCGCATCCGCGCATCAACCCAACAGACCCAACACCACCCACCAGCAGCGGCCCTCCTTGACTGACACCTGCATCACCCATCGCAACGATCACATTTCGCAGCATCGGTATCGCCTGCATGCGGCCGCATAACCTCGCCCATCCATCCATCCACTCCTCACCCGCCCCCTCCCTTCCCGCCGAAACAACTAAAACCGCATGAACATGAAACCCCAAACGCTGGTGACGGACCAATCAGGGCGGTTGTCTTCGAGTCGGCCCCTGTCGCGGGGTTACTCGGGGATGTTTCGAGGTCGGGGGGGGAGGGGGGTGGTGATTGGACGGATGGGTGGTGGTGGGCTGGAACTGGTGATCTTGGCGAGTGGAGGAGGTTAGTGTGGGTGAGGGCCGGAAGAACTGTTCGGATGGGGATGATCTGGGAGGAAGCATTGATTCTGGAAGTGAGGTCTGTGCTGCGACGGGGAGTGTGTGTGTGTGCACAGGAATGGAGCCCGTCCAGTCCAGCATGGCGATCCTTCGGAGTGGGAGGACAAGCGAGGGAAGTCGAGCCAGGAAGGTTCGTTCATGGTGTGAGGGTCAGGGTCCTTCCTCTTCCTCAACCATGGTTCGCAACGGCGCCGACTTCCCGTTTATTCCTGTTCCTATTCCCGTTGCCCTATTTTTTCCCTGTTCCTGAATGGAAGAAAAGAAGATAAAAAAAGATCATCTCAACGAGTCATTCGATCCGCTTCGGAACCAAACGATCTGATCTCATCCAGTTCGACAGGGCGAAACAGTCTTCCGCAGACGTGGGCGAGAACGGATGATGGACGTGGAACAGTGGTCCACTGAGGATAAGTCAAGTCTTGAGGTTTTATGCTTCGGCCAATCAGCGGGGGGGAGGGGAAAAGAAAGTCGGCGCCGATCTAACGGGGGAGAAAGGGTACTTGTTCCTCTGGTGGTGAGGATGTATTTTGGCCAGGCTAGAGTCTCTCTTCTGACCTCTAGCGTAGGAATGTCTTGAAGGCGTGAGTGAGGTGAAGTGGCAACAGCCATTAAGCCAACAGAAGAAAAGGCTATAGGTCTTCTCTCGAGGCGTTTTTTGCAGTGGGACAAAGCGTGTTCGTGGCGCGTAGATTGTGGCTTCGGCGGCCCTGGTGAGGCCCTATGACGATGGCTGAGATGAATAATGGACGGTCGTGTTGTACAAGATGAGGTTTGTAATGTCTGTGATGTCTTGTCGCGCGCTTCTTTTAATCAGCTTCTTCTGATCAGCTTCTTCTGATCAGCTTCTGCTGTACACATCAGTCAGTTAGTAAGCCAGTCAGTTAGATTCTTCCAGCCTCTTCTTTCTCACTGTTTTGTGGTGGGACAAGTGAGAAACAGAGGAGAGTAAAACAGAACAGAACAGAACACACATACTAAAACAAAAGACACACATACTAGAAATCACACATACTAGAATCACACAGAACATCCCAAAAGACACACAGAAACACAGAACTCACATCTGAACACACCCAAAAATACCTGCGACATGTACCTACTGTACATCCTACAAGTACTCTATTAGTGGGTCCCCTGAACGTTTTGAACGTGTTGGCTGCAAGGTTGTGTGTGGATTGTTGGAGGTTTACTAGAAAAGGTACCTGTTCTTTGTCCAGCATATACTTCCACTAACACAGTACCACCGGCTTGGCGCTACAAGTCAACCAACGACGGGTGGATCCCTCCATCCCCCCCGGTCTTTCTCCCCCTCCACTCCTCAAGTCAACCAACTCTCGATCACACACACAACCCACGCACTACCACCACCACCACACAGACTCACACACACACCTTCCTTTTTCTCCCTCCCTTCCCCTTCCCTCCCATCTTTGTTTCTTCTTCCCTCCCCATGTCGCCTGCATCATCTGTGCAACGAAACGTTTCTTCCCTTCTTTGATCCATTCTCTACTACTTTCCCATTTTCCCATTTTCCCATTTTCCCATTTTCCCATTTTCCCATTTATCCGTCGCAGGTCGAAAAAAGCCATACACCACATCGTCGTCCAAACGAACGCCTTCATTTACTCCATTTATCGACAACTTGGACTTGACTTCGCAGGGGAACAATATCAACATCTGTTCGCTCCTTACAGAACTGACTAAACTGTTCCACCAACAACCAGCTCACTACGAGTACACAACACCATACACAACACATCTGATCAGATTCATCACGCGCTGGACTGTGTCTGCGCATTACCAACTACAACAATAAGAACAAGAAACAACTTGAAAGAAACAAACGAACGTTTCCGTTTCCACAGTCGACCACCGACCACCCATACCACCTTCTACAACATCGCGCCGAGAATCCAACAATGGCTCTCTCCCGCGCATTCACCACCCGCAAAGGGTCTAAATCCCAAAACACTGCGCCAGTCCCCTCCCGCAGCCTGACAACCAAGCACTCCTTCTCCGCCGGCACCATCCGCAACAAGATCTCCGGCCCCATGGAGCTCATCTCAACAACCAACATGATCTCCTACAACGCGCCGGACCTACACCCCATCTCCACCTCCCCCATCTCCTCCGGCGACGAGTCCGATATCCCCTCCATGTCGCACTCCACCTCCACCACCCCCGACTCCTCCGTCCGCGGCTCCGGGTCAAGCAGCACCACGCCCATCTCGCCATCGCCCAACCACCTATCTTCCTACTTCGATAACGCCAACAACAAGCAGCCCTCCCACACCATCAGCGCATCAACCGACTCCTCCGCCCCCTCCATCCCCCAGCGCGCAATGAGCCACACCAAGAAATCCCACGAGATCCTCTCGCGCCAGCGCTCCACCCGGCAATCATCCCAGAACTCCTCGCACTCCTCCATTTCCACCTCAACTCGCAAACCATCCATCTCTCACCCCCGCACCAGCGCCGACTTCTTCAGCCCCTCCGCGCCGGCTTTCGACACCACAGCCAACCCCTTCACCAACGAATTAGCGCAGGTGCGCGAGCTGGCTGAGGAGTACAGCGGTGGTGCGTCGCGTCGTGCGCTGAGCGAGGAGGAGCAGGATTTGTATAGTAGGGGACTGTGCAAGTTTAGCGCGGAGGAGTATGTGATGGAGATCCAGGACTTGTATTGTGAGATGATTGGGAGGCCCGTGCCGGCGCAGAGTTCGACGATGATGTGGATCTAACCTTGCCGCGCTTTGTCATTCTGTACGAACTGGTTTCGTTGGGGTGGTGATTCGTTGGTGGGAGATTCACAGGGGGGGTTTTTCGTTGTATATACTTTGGGTTGGGCTGGGCTGGCGTCGCGCATCGCATTCGCATTCGCATTCGCATACTGGGAATGGAGTTCAGAAGGGTTGAATTTACGCCTTGAGACAGGCAGTGGGGTGTGGGGGAGTTTATTGCTACCACGGATTCGTGGGCTGGGGATGGAGACTCACTCGATTACTTTCTTTATACCAGCCATTTTTTTTTTGAGGGCAACACTCTTTTCGCTTATAGATGAGGTGGCAGAGCTGGAGGTGGAGGTGGATGAGGGGTGTGTTTTGTTCGAGTACTCCTGGCTTTTGTTCGAGTACTGCTGTACTGTTGGCTGGCTTTTTGCTGCGATTATGAAGGGGTTGAGGGGGGGTGGGGGATGAAAATTATGCATGGATGGATGGATGGATGGATGAGATGAGTGTGGATGAGGATGAATACCATCGATACTATGATAGCTAGGCTCGAGAAGAGAGGGCTGGAATGAAATGCATTGCATTTATTTAATCATTTTGTGTGTGAGTGTGGGTGAGGGGAGTGCGTGTGAGACATACCTACTATTATCATCCAACTGAGTCTACCCAACAACAAACCCACCATCAGCGGCTCCGCCCAATACACCCCCATCATTTTGGTAGGTGAAGACATCGCTTGGCTTGGTATATATCCCATCCCAACCGCGAGATGAGCTAGTTAGTCCATGGATGAACGAGCCGGCTTGTTTACGAATCGTATACGTATACGTGATTTCAAAGCACTGAGGTGGGTAGGTAGAGTATAACTAGCAGCTCTAGGGTTGTGAAGCCACGCGAAAGGAAGGGACTTGATATAGGTGTCTGTGATGGGGGGTTGTATTCCGCCCCCGGGCTTGGTTGGTATGGAAAAGGGGTGGATGGGTGGGTTTAATGTTGTTTGTAAGTGTGCTACTGTCGTGGCTTGCGCTGGTATTTCTTGCGGGTATGGATTCGTTTGATGGCTGCTGTATCATATTTCTCACCTAAGGAGAGTGTAGACTGTAGCTACGGCGAACAACTAATTATAATTATTAACTATTACGAAATAGCAGAGAAGAAACTAAGAATAAGTATCTCTATATAGAAACCTACATAGAAAAGCTCCCACGAGTTGGTGGTTACGGCTAGAACATATATACACACGTGATGACCCACTAATCCACGACAGCCAGACGAGCCTCTCAGTTAAGCCCATCCATCACCTTTAAATCCAGACCCCTAAAATAACATCCCATCCCCTAGCCAGACCACAAGCACCCCCCAGCGATAGTGGGTGTGGTGCGGGGTGCGGTATGGCGGCAAGGGAGGGCTTGGACTACGTGGTGAGGGTGAGGCGTGGGTTTGGATGGTGATCTGGGCGCTGAGAGGGTACTTGTGGCCCCATATCTAGGGCCTGGATTAAATGAGAAACTAGAGGAGAGGCCCATCTAGTTCCCGTGGATTGGGCGCATGGCCAGGTGAGCCTATAAATTACTCCGTAAGCATAGAGTGTAAGAGGTCTTAGCTAAACACGGTAGCAGAAAGTCACATTGCTGGCAATCACGTAGAAGTCTTTATGTGAGTTCTGAGCAATTCAATTTCCTCCAACTCTAGCTCATCCATGGGCCACTTTTGGAGGCCGCCGATACTCCGTATACCAATTGTTGTAGCCCCGCAACTGATAATGAAAGTCCACCATAACGTCTCGGTAATCCACCATCATCCACCCTATATCGTGCAGCGTACAGTCTTCGATCGGGCCTAATGATGATACTGAGAAGGTTTCCATTTCAGGACCAAATGCTAACGTATCATACAGTGCACGTCCCTATCCCCAACACCAAGTAAGTGTTAAGAGCCATTTAGCAGTTGGCGGCTTTCTATTTATTCTACGAACAGCTGCTTTCACATCCCTACTGTCCCCCACCACCCCTCTTCCAACCGCCTTTACTCTTCTTCCCCTCGCTCCTGGCCTCTTGCCATTCCAACGACACCAGGCTCGCCAAAAAGTTCTGATACGTATACTCCCCTTTTACCCTAAGATATCCAGCAAGCTTCCCATACTCACCCCCCTCCCCCCGCGCTACCTCATTCAACACCCCCAGCATCTCCTCTTCCCCCGGCTTTACCTCTCCCGGCACCTCCCCGATCTGCCTCTGCAGCCTCTCTAACTCCCCCACAATCTCCGCCCACCCCTTTCCTCCCGCCTTCGCCGCGAACTCCCCAAACTCCTCCCGTAGCCCCTGATACTGCCCTAATGAGGGCCCGTAGAACCTTCGCAGACGCGCCCATTGCACTTGCGCGCATTCGATGGAGACGATCAGGTTGAGGGAGATGGGGTCGCAAAGCTCCATTATCAGACAGCTCGCTTGGGCGTCGCGGACTCCAAAGTCTGCAGCTGGGGGAGGAGCGGCGGGAGGTACGTCGCCGCGCGGTCCTTGGGGTTGCTCTCCAGCCTTCTCTGCCTTCTCTGCCTTCGGGAGGGGGTCCACGACATCCCAGAGCCCGCGGGATTGCAGGAGCCGCTTTACCCGTAGGCTCCAGACGCAGTAATTAGGCCCAGTCAACTTTGCTATCCCGGTCATCGCGTGAGGCTGATAGCTGTAATTAAGCAAGGGGAAGCCAGCTGCCAATATATCCAGCTTATATCACGTGGTATTCAAACAGTTAAGTCACGTGGCTATTTACCTTAAGCCCCAGCCACGCTAGCGATAAATTAGCGCGTTCGGATGGCAATTCAGTATTTCTTCGTTTTCAAGCTCTTGTCTCCATTTGCAAATATCCAACGCTCAGAGCGTCAACAGGCACAGCTGGTTCTGCGTCGCTGCCCAGTACATCGCAAGCTGTGTATCAACTAACTTACCAGGTAAGCAATATCTTTTCTCCTCCTACTGTCAATCGACGAGGCACGATTGAGCTCCGCACTCGACCGTACCACCATCTACGCACGCAACGACCTGAAAAAGCAAATGATGAGTTCATATACCCATATATCTTTAGGAAGAGCCGTATTAGGCCGGCACGTACCTATAGGTAATCCCAGTGGGACGTGCCAGCGGTGCTTATAAATCGGGATTCTGATGCTACTTTCACAACATGCCTCTGCTTGCGCCACACTCGGTGAGGAAGAGCGGCATGGGGCGCGGCAGGGTGTCTGGCCCGGGGAGGTCGGAGATACAATGTTGGGGACATTGCTGATTACAATTCTCTAGGTTCTTAATACTAATTGGCTCGTCTGGCTTGTGGCGTGCTGTTGCCTATCGGGGCTGCGAGGAAGGAATCAATTGGATTGGGTGTTGGGCATCGATATATTGGTGTGAGGCTGAATCGGACTGAGGCGTAGCAGAAGAGAAGGTGCGAATGAATGAACAGCCACAATACTTATCTCTCAATCGACGTGACCGGCTCCGCGGAGTCTTGCTCCGATTTGCCCATTTGTCCGCCTCGTGCTTACTCCCCTGTACAATTGGGGCTTGCTGATGGTCACTTGTCTTCTTGACTAGATGCCTTAAATAGTGATTCCCCATCATTTCTTCCCCACGGATCCATCCACGGCTCTTCGTCCGTACCCCATATTATACCAAGACAACCTCTTATAACGTTTGTTTGAATTATTCCGAGTCATATCTGCATCATCCCATATCTGCGCCGTCCCATATCTACACCATCTTGCCCAGCATGTTTGCAGTGATGTGGCTACCCCAGGCAACCATGGTCACCACCGCCATCATCTGGTTCACCCTCTACGAGCCCTCCTTCATGAACCCCCAGCTATCCGTGTATGTGTCAAAGCCCCTCCAAGGTCTGAGTCCATCTAATGATCCAGAACTATCGTCCTGTTCACCCTATCCACTCGAGCCTTCGTCATCTGCCACCTCCCAGACATCACCTCGTACGTCTCGCAGCGACTAACCGAAACCCGTCGTCAGGTCGCTAATCACACACAGATACGGTGTGCCGCCAACGCTCTTCCTCATCATCCTATCACCGATTCTTTTGGACTGCTCACCGTTTCAGGGCCGGGATATTGCAGCTGTTATCCCGCTGTTCGTGTGTGCCGCGCTCTTCTGTACCATGGAGCTTGCCAGAGGAGCCAAGGCTTTGGATAGACTGGCAGACCGCTGGGCACAGGGGTATATCCACATTGATGATCCCAGGACCCGGGATCTGACGGTGGATCGAGACGGCGATGGCATGACCGACGTGGAGTCACGTATGTCGGGCGAAACACTCAATGAACTACCCAGGATGCCTAAACCAGACCCGGAACGGGTAGCCTCGGAGACTATACATGCCGGGCAAGAGGGCTCTTTCCACTATAAACAGCAGGGCCTAGGAAGCTCTGAATCCATACCATTGAGCACATCATCCCAATCCCCCCGGACGTCCGTTTTTGAATTCATAGGCCATATTGATGGGAACCTTGCCGATGGAACCATAACTTCCCCACCGAGGGACAGAGGGCCTTTTGATGGATACCGAGTGCATAACTATACACCCCAAATGGTTCGAGACGAGCTTCAGTTACATGCGCACCAGCGTCAAACAATGGTTTACTAGATAAACGCCCCGTGGAAATGGATTGAGACCTGCCATAGGTCAGGAGCCACTTTTGTTAGTCAAACTTCCACGGGGACAACAAACTTGCTCCATTCGGTCATTGCTATACCATTCCAAGGAAGTCGACTGCCCATCGGATCATCAAATCTTCCAGCAACTTGGCCTTATACGTTGAAAACCGGCACCCGCCATGATGCCGTACACCCTTTACCCGGTCGCCTTTCCATACGGTATTGACCATTTCGCACCTTGGGATTCATTCTGCACACGCAACTGGGCCTCTTACCTGGTCGCCTTTCTGCATGATATTGACCGATGGGCCTTCCGGACTCCATGCTGCAGCCACCAGCTGGAACACTGCCATAGACACAAATGACAATTGACCCATCGCACAGCTCCCACACAATATCCAGCCAACCACACCAATAATTTTTATTTTTCGCACCATAGGATTACATGGACGTGAGCCAGTCACAAAGTCTCCCAAAGGATCGCACCGGGATTTAATATCAGGATACCTCACCACTTGGTGCTTCCCACATCCAGACATGGGCTAATGAATAATGCCCTTGAGTTTAGACACTCAAACCCGCGGTACACATGGCACAATTCCACCGCCGCCACGTATATGACAGCCTCTGCTTACAAGCGGTGAATACCATGGCAACTGGCCGCCATGGAGACGGTAACTTACCGGAGACACCATGCCAACCAGATGAAGCTCTGAGCAGGGCAAATGCCAGACCACGTTTTTTCAAGCACCAGTTCCAAGCCCACCAGTTGTGGTTTCCAACGCCAACTCCGCACCACAAAGGAAACCAATCGCTACCAACCTTACTACCGTTATGGATGCATGAGTGCTCTGTGGAGTAATACCCACACCGTTGGGTATCGTATTTGTGCTGTTCTGTTCCCGTTCGTACCACTTTACTTCTTGCTGCCTCTGTTTCGGGGGGTCGTCTTTGACAGGCCCTGCTGTCATCTTATGATCTTGAAAAACTTATACTCCTGCGAAGGCTTATAACAACGCGGGTTGTTTGATTAATCGCTGGGTCGGAGAACCTGGAAGTCACTCATTTCAGGTTCTCTTACCCCAATGCGGAATGTACTTCCAGTGGCCTCCCATTTTCTGAGCCACAGCTTCGGGGGGAGTAGTGCTCGATGTGGCGTTATTCACTTTGAATGCTTCCGTTTTGTCGAACCTACAGATGTTTTGAGGACCTATGTTGATGGATGAGACAGACTATTCAATAGTCTGTTCTGACCATGGTGGCAGCGGCGCCGGGGAGTCAACTGCCTTACTGTCAGTCGGCTTGTTCTTGGCGGTAGAACGAGGCAGCGATGCCGCACACAGATTGCTATCGAATCAGGCAAGGCATATCCATGGTTGGAGAAGAAAATGGATACTGCGTCCACGACACATCATAAATCATCCGCGGCCGGGATATGAAAACTCAATGGAGACTCCGCGTAGTTCCAGGTCAGCCTATTTCGAAAGTCGAGGCAAGTTCAATTGGCACGCTTTGCGCTTCTCACTTGACGTACCAATGCCATCAGGTATGTGCTTCCCCAAGTTATAAAATATCATCTGCCGCAATTCATGGATAGCCCCTAACGAATGTTAATAGGTCGAGGAAGAAACATAAGGTTGAAATTATTCGCCACCAATTGCCAGTTTACACTGGTCAGTCGACAAATGAGAACGACGGGGAGGTGTTGGATTGGAATGGAGTTGTAAAGGTTGGACCTCATGTCGATATGTGCCTCAATTATCTTTCTCCGCGGGGGTCGCACGCAATGCATAGATTTTGGGCATTTATTCTGCCATGTATGAGCCATGACGAGGGATATTTTGTTACGAATGATGTTGAATGCAGGAAACGGCGTATCGGGACAAAGCTATTTTGATAGTTGATAGTATTACTTGAAGTTATTCATAGAATGAGAATGCATCTTAAGGGTCTCGACAAGAGACTCCGAACAACCCCCTTGCAAGCAGCTAAGGACGAAACCGCAGCTGATCGAGAAAGAGTTCATTAGAAAGTATCAATTTGAAAATTACAGTAATACACTACGCTATAGTACGAGGTTGTCCAACCTGGCCTTCCCCATAACAGCTCGTATCAAACCCATTCTCCTCCAAATACGCCTTAAACCGCGCATCCTCGGCTTCTAAATCCCTCTCCTTATCTGGGATAAAGAACCACGCAATGAGGCCTCCCACAATCGCAAAAGCAGCCCCAATCAAGAACACACCCTGTTGCCCCTTCTCCGTAGTCGGAAACGAGTCCTGGATCGGTGTGAAGACCTCCGTCCCAATCGCTGCGCCCGCCTTACCAACCGCGGCTGCGAAACCTAGATAGTGCCCGCGAAGGGGCGTGGGGAAGGATTCCGCTGCGCACAGGAACGTCGCGACTCCGGGACCCATCTCGCCCAAGGCGTTGAAGATGCCGTAGAGAACAACGAAAAGGGGGAACACAGATTGGATGGGCCCGAGCGCGCCACCGAGAACAAAGCCGAGAATGCCCCAAAGGAAGAATCCGAGGGTCATAGTTTGCTTGCGTCCGATTTTGTCCATAAGGAGGCCGCCAATGATGCAGCCGGGGAGGTAGAAGCAGTTGATTACTGTGCCGTAGCCAATGTTCTGGACGACAGTATTATTCGGGTTGAGCTGGGAGATGATGGTAGAGGAGAAGAGGCCAAATGGGTAGGTTACAAAGTCGTAGAAAAACCACGCGAGAGCTTAGAAAGAAAAGTTAATAATGCGCTGAAACGTTAAGGGGCAATGTAGATAGGGGTAGAAACTCACAAGTGCCAAGCATTGGCTTCCAATATAACTTTAGAGCATGAATGTAGGGAATATTAGTTTTAATGGCATGTTTTTGAAATTGAGTAGAATTTGCCATGCGAAGACGATAGAAGACAACGGCGATGGGGAGCTGACTGCGTTAGTATTTGTCGTTTGCACAGTTTTCGGCTTATGGTCACTTACAACGATGCCTAAGCCAAAGCAGATCCTCCAGACTCCTTCTGAAGATTTCTGGTTGTAGCATGCTAAAACAATCAGCGCGACAATACCGGCAGAAACAAAGCCGAGATCAACGGCAAAGTCGGTGGACATAGCAACAAGAAACCCGCGTCGTCGCCGAACATGCGAAGTCTCGTCCGAAGCCTCAGCAGCGCTCGTAGCGCAGACGGGGTATTCCCCCCCAGCGCCAAAGCCAGCAATACCACGGCCAACAATCATCATCCAGAACAAACCAAGCTGGTCCTTCCCATGCGAGGCCGTAGCCAGTATAATGCCAATAATGAGGAATATAGTTGCGAAGAATATACCCGTGCGTCGCCCAACCCTGTCAATGAGGACGCCGAAGAAGAGCATGCCGAATATTTCTCCGATTAAGTACGAGTTAGAGAGGCGGGTTTTAATTGTGCTGGATATGCCATCTGGATACCTAGTTTTGCGGTTAGGGAACGTACTAGAGCTTCACTCAGAGTGCACGTACAGGTCGGCAAATAGTGGCTGCATGTAGCCAATTATCTGGGCATTGTAGCCATCGCTGAAGAGCGCGACGCCAGCAACAAATACAGTAAGGACACTAGAAACTTTGGCAGTATTGCCAATAGCTGCGGCAGGCAGCTGGAGAGAAGAGGCTTCCTGGGAAGTGTATTTCTCGTCTTGAAACGACGCCGACAAATCTGGGCTCGTATCAGGTGAACTTTCCGCCTCGAGAGCTTTCTCAGTTTGTGCCATTGCGAAATTAACACCGAGGTATTCGAGTATGACAAGCAAGGCGAACTGAAAAAAGGCCTGATGACAAAAGAAGGAGCGACGAGGACGATAGAAATACTGGTGGAAATGCTCGCCGTGACACCACGACTATACTTTTCTAGAGCTATATCCATAACACACGTGTCTCCCCTTGAAGCTCCCCCACTACTTCCTACACAAGACATGGGGATATCGGACTGTGGAATTGGCCAAGGCATGCTGAAAATAGTTGCACCCACTGTCTAACCTGCAGGTATTTAGCTATTTCGGTGGTTACATTTAAAGGTTAAATGACTAAAGGGTAACATGGAAATAACATGGTTGCCAGAACGTGGTTGATGTTTGTCCTCTGAATGGCAGTTATGGGTCTCGGGGTCACCGTAACCGAGACCCATAACTGCCATTCAGACCATCGGAGACACCCCGAGTTTTGGAGACACTCGGGGTGTCTCCGAGGTTATCTTAGCAGTGACGATCATTGAGAAAGAGCCAACACGTGGTAATTTGTGTAGCAGCAACGCCCCCGTATACGAAAGCTTGGTGATCTTAAATGTAACCATCCAAATAACTAGTAGGGATGAGAAATATTCGCGAGAGTATTCTGTGGGGAAAGTAGACTGTTTTAGTCTGTCGAGGCTCGAGCGGATTTATACCGCGATTTGATACTAGAGTCTTATAAGGCACATACAGCATGCACCTCACATATCATGACCAAACCAAACTTCATCTATCCTTTTGAAATTGCTGCAAATATGGCGTATAGCATCTCTTCCGACCAACGAGCATTTTTTGAGAAGAATGGCTATCTAATTCTCCAAGACGTCCTATCTAGTGACGAGACTATAAAATTGCAGAATTGGGCTCAAGAAGTTCATGATCTACCCCGCACTGAGGATACCCCATGGATGCCATATGAAGAAGTCAACAAATCTGGAAAATCCGTACTATGCCGGACAGAAAACTACGCAAATTACCATGCGGATTTCAATGGATTGCTCCGAGGAGACAAGATTCTGGGAATACTTGGCCAGTTAGCTGGAGAAGACATGCTGCTTTTCAAAGAGAAGAGTACGTTCCAAGATATTTTGGGGGGGGGGATGGTTTTATTTTCTACAACTAACCAAGAGGCACAGTCAATTATAAGCTTGCCGGTTCTGGGGGATTTGCGCCACACGTCGATAGCACAGCATACACTCATGTGAAGAACATCAAGCATCTAACGATACTCATTTCCGTTGACGAGTCGAACATGTCTAATGGCGGCCTCGAAGTGGTTGGAGGTAGCCATCTGATGGACGTCCCCATTGCGAAGGCGGATAACTGCATTGAGCCAGCCTGGGTAGACAAGCACACTTGGTTGCCCGTCGAGCTGGAAGCCGGTATGTATATTCTGAACTCAATTCCGGGAGTGTCTAGCTAATCATGATGTGCTGCAGGCCAGATTCTCATCTTTGGCTCTTACCTCGCACACCGTAGCGGTGCCAACAAAAGCAGCTCAGATCGCAAGGCTATTTATGCCACTTATAACTGCAAGAGTGAAGGAGACTTGCATGATGATTACTATGCTGATCGTGCCAAATTGTGGCCAGCTACGCACAAGAGACAGGAGGGGATGAAATACGAGGAGGGGGCACTTAGATATGGCTTTGGAAGCCCAATGTTAACCGTTGATTCAGGGAAGCAGATAGAGTTTTAATGTGTATCATATTAGGGCTATACTTCAATTTGAAAACTATAAAATAAAGAAATATAAGGCCACGATGAATCCAAATGCAATGCCAAACATGATTAACCGTAAGTTTAGGTCATAGAGGGGTCGCGACAAGCGGGTGGATTCCGCTGTTGTGAGTAATAAACCAGAACCTAGCTAGCTCCCAGCCACTCAACCCACCTTCCTGTAACAAAGACGACGAGACTTCATTAAATGCGCGAATAAGAACACTTAATATCCCCAACAGTTTTATTTATATTACAAACACTTCCTCACCTTCCACATCGAAGAGCACAGTTGAAACAAAATGGCAACTACTCCTGCAGGAAAAGCCGACGCCATCATCCGCCTCCTCTGCGAGCGCGGCACCAGCGATTACATTGGTGAAAGCATCAGCCAACTCGAGCACTGTCTGCAATGCGCCCATTCTGCTGCAGAAGCTGGTGAGTATAAGTTATGGCCCCGGCCCTCTATCCCTGCATAACTTTGACGTGCCGCTGACACAATTAGGGAGCGATGACGAAACCGTAATTGCAGCGCTACTGCATGATATTGGCCAGTTCCTGCCTATGGAGAATGCGCAGGATGTTAGGATGTCAATGGGGGAGTATTCTGTTGGTCGAGTTGGGCATGAGAGGGTCGGAGAGGAGTACTTGAAGGGCTTGGGGTTCGGGGACAGGGTGTCGAAGCTGGTGGGAAGTCATGTGGCTGCGAAGAGGTGAGTGGTTCTTATTATTTATTCTGTTCCGGATGATCTACGAGGAGAACAGAGTTAGAGGGGAACAGAGCAGTGCGTGGTTGAGGCTGACGTGTCTAGGTATCTGACAGCAGTTGATTTGTCGTATTATGATGCGTTGTCGGAGGCGTCGAAGCAAAGTTTGAAGTTCCAGGGAGGGCCATTTGAAGGGAAGGACTTAGAGGCATTCGAGCAGGACCCATTGAGGGATGAGATGGTGAGTTTAAGGAGATGGGATGACGAGGCAAAAACTGCCGGTATTGAAGACGTGACGCCGAGGGCGGAGTTATACCGAGGCATGATTCAAAGACACTTGAAGAGAGCTTAGGTAATCAATGGCGGTTTAATATTCCATTATTGGATATAATAGCAACTCAACAATAGACTTGGGATAACGAAATGAACACAGGGTCCGCAGGCAGAGTTGCTAGCGCCTGGCTTTTAGAGACAAAGACCTGTTCGGCTAACTTGTCCGAGCGACGAGGTGGTCCATTATGTGGTGACTATCATCGCCATGATTGCCAGTGGTACCTTGGGAAGGGTAGAAAAGAGAAAAACGGAAAGCAGAAAGCAGACCATAGGAGTTAGGAACTAGGAAGCGTTTGAAGGGTGGCCGCCGATGTGGGACTGCGAGGTGGTAAAGTAGCAACGCGTCTTGCTAAACCCAGTAGCTGTAACCCTATAAAGTGGCTTTATTATATAAATATGACTCTTTATTAGTTAAATATGACACTATGCTAACATAACATAGCAAATGCTTCTTATGGTTTATTAGGTTTTATTTAATATACTATTGTATTATATTTTATGATAAACTACCCTTACCTATAAAATAAGTGTAATTATTATTCTATTACGTGATAAACTATCTTTACCTATAAAAAAGTGTAGGCGTACTTATAAGGTATTAAGCCCCAGTTTGCCAAGAAGATGGAGGACCGTGGTCTGTGGTCTGGGGTGGATCCCCCATGGGACAGCCTAATCACGGGTTACTATACAATCTCGTCTTTCCCAATGCTAGGTTAACCTCTCATAATTCATACTCTACCCCCGTGTTTTCACATAAAGGGTAACACTGTAGTAGGATTTGTAACATACATAATCGTTTACTTATGTTACACTGTAGTCTGTAGAGCCATAGTATAACATAGCTAAATATGATGACGTCCTATATAAGCATCTTGGCATATTCAATGAATTCCTTTAGACCTTTTGATTACTATGCAACCAGCGCAAAGATCGAGCCAGCTTTTAAGCTGAAAGTTCGAGTCGACAGAATACAAGCTTAGCTATTGCTTGTTGGGAAGGGGGCCTTTGAAGTCGAACACCATCCTTAACTGTCGCACTTGCTCGCCTTTTGTCACTACTGTACGACGAACGAATCTCCGTTCACCCTTGATATCCTGAAAGCCACAGGCTAATCTCGCAACCCAGTCATGATTAAGAGATTCGACAATGCCGTCAATGAGCTCGTCTCCCTCAATGACATCCTGCGTCCAGCCCTTTTTCAGTAAACTTTCCACCAGGTCGTCTTCCCTAAGGGAAGAAATTCTGACACGCCGGTGGCGGCTTCTCGATTGGCCAAAAATGGGGTCGCTGTACTCCTCTCCCCAGGTGTCGTTGTGGACTCGATGTTCCGGGGTTGTCTTGATGCCGCCTGTAATGGTCTGGTTGATGGTAATATGCTCGACACTATGCTCGTCCTTACTTTGTCTGATTTGTTCGGTTGTAGATGCCATTCCTATGGCCTTTCGGAGGATCCAGCCAATGCCTTGTAGGGCAAGAACCTCGTCAAAGGGGTCGGATAGCCGCTTGTTCTATTACATGTGAGATATGACTAGAAGGATTGCATCTTGTGACAAGCGCACCAAAGTCCATATGCCATCCAGGTCGTCAAGGGTCTTGGTTGGTGGTGCTGCCATGTTGAACCAAGTTACTACAAAATTTGACCACTGACGCAGAAGGATGCCACGATTGGAAATCAAACACAATATAGTTTCAAGAATATGTTACTCTCAGCTCTTGAGTTCTTCCCGGTTGTTTTGCCTTTTCCACAACACGTAATAGCATTTCGCTGAACATCACATGCAACGTGTTGCAAGAAAACGCACCCCTCACAAATCTTGACTTGTTTACCTCGGAATTGCAGTCGCATAAGATCTTTATGCCACCTTGGACGTGTGTGATGGCGGGGGCGTATCTGCTTTGCATGTGCAAATGGCGCAAGCATCTCGGTGTACCACCTGAATGGGACGAATGAAGTCGTTGCTAGGTTATCATGATCCTTGGTTAGTGCAAATCCGGATCTTGGAAGTGAACTTGCGGGCTTTAAAATCCAATTGAAGCAAGGCTGGGGGATATCTTTAGGGCGCCCATATCTTCAAAAAAGGGGTAATGGCGGAGGTCGAGCGGGGTACGGGGTACCGAGATTTACACCTACGCTAGTTGTGCCATACCCCACCAAAGCTAAATAAGCTCCGGGCTCTAGCGTAGAATTCCTGCAAGGAGTGCTTGGCCTTTTTCCTCGAGCCTTTTCACTCCTGATAGTCGTTGCTATGCCATAGCATAGCCCTAAGCAATCTAATTGCTGTCGCAGTACACGACTTTGTGCTGTGATATCCGTACATATGCCCGAATTAGTAAAAATAGGAGAGCTCTATACGCTAATTAGACTGGCTGAAACAAATTAGCACTAAATTATAGAGCCTTATACGCCAAAAGCCCTGACATATGGTGGCTTTTGGCCGCGATCTGTCTATCACTAGACACTCATGCTTGAAGCGATTCTTAAATATTTGCCGCGGCGCATCGAGGTTTCGAACGTCCAAAGGCGTCGCAGTCAAATATGGACGCCATTACAACCATCGTTAAACCAGCTTCTTCATGGGTCGGCCAGGTGGTCGACTTGGGGCCCATAGACCAGATTGCGCCACGATGTTACATGACCGCATTCTTTTGTCTTCGCCTAACACCGGATGTTACGACAGCGAGTATAATCAAGCGTCTCCAAAGAATGATCTTCTGCGCCGTTCAAGATATTCCACAACTTGCGACGACGGTCGTCCCTCGGAACAACAGCCGTGAGGAGCTCGAGTTACGTTATCTAGAAGATTCAGGCGCATCTCTTACGTTTAAAGACTACACGGCCGAGCACTTGAAGCACGAATGGACACATGGAAGCTTTGAAGACCTCGTAGAGGCTGATTTCCCCTACGAAAAACTGGAAAGGCGCACGCTCATAGATGGAATAAATCCTGGTGAAAAGAACAAGCCTTTGGTGGCATTGAGAGTGCAAGCCAACCTGATTCCCGGAGGCTTACTGCTTGTGAGCGCTTTACATGTATGTAGTCGATCTTGGTGTTTCAGCATACATTTTAATCCGATATCTTGCTTTTCAGCACACTGTGTGTGACGGTTTAGGCTTATACTTGTGCAATGCAACGCTGGCGAACCATTGCCGTAATATTGTTGAGCCTGAATCCAACACTCTTCCAATTGTCTTTGCCGACCGCGCCACCATCATCACGCCCGATCTACACGCTTCGCTCGAAGATCTGCCCGATTGGCGACTCGTGGCTCCCGGCGAACAGTTCTTGAATCCAACTCATTACGACGCCGCATCGCTGTCTAACCTAAAATGCGCAATCTACTACATCTCTGAGGAGCGCATCAACCAGCTTAGAGATGCTATCGCAGTACCGAACCAGAGACCCTCTCCTAGCGAAGCCATCAGTTCCCTACTGTGGCTGCATGTCGTTCGTGCGCGCAACGTCGACTTGAACAAATATCCAGAGGCAAAGCTGTCGATAACCGTTAATTCTCGCGCGCGTATGTGCAACCCCATAGTTCCCAAATACTTCTGGGGCAACATGTGTGAGCCGAATGCTGTAGCACGCATGCCCACCACCGAGTTCTCGTCGAAGGACTTCCTCTCATCTGCAACGCAGCGCGTGCGCTCCGCTATTCAGAACGTAAATGCCCCAGCCGTGCAACGCCTCGCTGGCATGTTGGCGCAGCTTCCGAAAACGACTTCGATAACCTGGAATGTCGACCGCTGGCCTGGACCAGATATGCTCATTGTGTGCCTACAGGCGATACCTTACAGCGCATTGGACTTTGGGCCCGATTTTGGCGGCTGCAGCGAGGCGTTCCGACTGCAAATCGGAGACATTGAGGGAAAGCCTGATGGCAGGTGCATCATGTTTCCTCCTAGGAAGGGCGATGGGAAAGGACTGGAGGTCATGCTGCAATATGAGACGAGCACGCTTGATAGACTGGACACAGACGAGGGTTTTACACGTTGGTTCGAGAGGAGGTCATGAATATCCCAAGTTGAATGGTAATAAAAAAAGTATACATAGTTAAGGAAAGGAAGCACGATATATATGATAATCTTTGTGCAAGCTGGTTGTGCTTCAATAAACATCATATTACCCTAAATGATGCAACGCCCGATCACATGTTCCAGGTCGGTCTGTGGAATGGAGACACCACATACCAACTTATAAGCAATGTGGATGAGCCACTACTTGAAAGTAGCCGCACATTTAGCATTCTCTGAGAGGGATCAGATAATTAATTTATAATTATTTGGAATAGACATCTAGCATCGCCCTGGGTATTTGCAGTGCTGGGTAGATAGGTAGAAGAAGTAGGTACAAGAGTAATCCCCCCACCCTCCGCGAAAACAATAAAATAGAAACAAAACCCCAAAATCGCTACACACCATAAAATAACCTGCGACCCAAACTCGGTCAAAAGAGAAGTCAGTAGCGAGCATATTCAAAGTTTTGCTTTCTTCATCGCCATTGACGCAAATGATTCTAGCACATTGTGTCGCACGCAGACATTCTTGCACACCGTCGACATCTCGACGTCTGCCATGAGGCGCTCGAGGACGATCTCTTCAGCACTAATGATGACGTCCAGGTCGCCATTGGGCTGTGTTGGGAGAATAATGACCTCGCCTTGCGGCGTTTCGCGCGAAATGTATGGCTCGCGAAACGCGACACTGCGCCCAAGCTCACCTCCCCAATCAGCCCGCAAGCCCAGACCGAACATCGAATGTTCAGTCACCAGCATATCGATTGGACCTCTAGGAATCAGACCCGGGCACATTGGCGTGCGGAGAGAAACCTTCAGCATTTCCATGTAGTCTGCCTCGTTCCAGGCAGTACCGAACTCGCGAACTCTCTTTGCGATTCCCGAGATGCCCTTCCATGGGTCCTGGTGGGGCACTAGTACATCGCGATCTGCGCACACCCTGACTAGATCCACACAAGCGCCAAGGTATGTCGCGGGCAAGGGCGGGCTCAGCTTGCGGCGAACGTCTATCGCTGTCACGATCTGCGCAGTCTGGGGCTCATTCCCGGGACTATTACCTCTCTTGGCCATGGAGAGCCTCTGCCAGATGAATGCCGTCACAATGTCGAAATTGGACAGCTTTACGCTGGGGTCCACGCGTCTGACGGCGTCTGTAAAGGCTCGGAGCTTGGAGGGCGTAAATCGCCAGATGCCCGACGTTGGCTCTAAGAAATATTCGAGCTGGTCAGGGTTTGCCTCGGTGACATGTGCCTTGACGAAAACGTTCGTCATGTCGTCAACCATCTTGTCTGGATCTGTAGGATCGAGCACGGTGTAGGGTTTCAAGTTTTTGTTTAGAGCTCCAATCTCTTCTGCCCGGAATAGACTTTGGACATCAGGCAGGAGTCGCTTTCGGTCGGGCCATGGCAAGTGCCTGGGAATCGCTACGGGTTTGCCAGCTGCTTCGGTGACCTGTTTTGTGTATTTGGCCCAGCTCATCATGACTGCCGTTCCCAACCCCAGATCGCTAATGAGATGAGAGATCGACCCTGTCCAGACGATGCCGCCGCGAACGTGGCAGATTTTGGCCACGAACGTCGGTTGGCCGTCTTCGCTCGTAGGAAAGGGGTCTGGACGGAACTCCCTGAGGCCGTCGAGGTCTCCATCCACATACGGAAAACCGCACTCCTGTAGCTCGCTGAAAGAAGGAAATCTTGTGTCGTTACTCGTGTCACTGAAGTGAAAGTAGGCGCCAGCATGCGGTTCTGGTGGGATTTCCACGCTGAACTCACCACGATCGCCTTGTCGAAGCGTGCCAGTAATAATAGGGTGCTCGCTCATCGTAAGGCTCAAGCCTTGCTTGAGGTCGTAGAAGATTTGCTCGACATTTGCGCTGCTGCGGATCGAGAAGAACAGAGAGACGGAGTGATGGACTCGCGCGCATAGATTCTCGACGGCAGAGCATTCGAATTGGATTGGCTTGATGTGCTTGGCGGGCTGCACAAAAGTCACACCCGAAGTGTGCAGTCGCGGCTGTGGGTCTGTATGCATACTTGCATATGATAATTGTGGTTCTGATAGATACGAGAAGCTTAAAGTCAAGAGAGTTGAGGAGAGAGCAGTGAAGACAGCATAATCAACTTTTCACATCACATATCGAGACAGAGTCTAAGTACTTGTCTGGAAAACATGGCATCCCACAACCAGGTCTCTTTAGCATGTGCTTGATGCGGCGGACATCAAAGCAAGCTCCTACCGTGGTAGCTTAGTTTGAAACCATAGTTGGCCGATGTCCAGCATGTTGACCTACGCTGTTGTTTCCCCGCGAATTACCCCACAAACTACCCCAGGAAATACACGATTGGAGCAAAGGGGCATGTGAAAAGTCGAGATACTGTATAGGATTGATCCCGAGGCCAATGTTCCATGGTAAACTTTTGACTTGAAATGCAGCTAGCGTCGGGATCATCAGGCACTACAGTCGGGATTATCGGGCACAATTTACCCCTGAATCGCTGCCAATGCACATGGACACACAGGAGGATGCGATGACGCCGATAGTGCACCACACTAGATCTAGCTCCCGGTCGGCATTCTCATGCTTGCAGGTTGCAGTATCGCTACGATAACAGGTTCACCAACCCCCACCCCCACCCTCCCCCGCCCCGGATCCCAGAAGCATGTGAGCACATGCGTTCAAATGAGTGGTGCCAAAAAGTGCGACCTGTAAATCTTGCTTGAGCCGAGTGGTTGACGTCTACCATGCACCCATTCATCTGATTCGTTGCTGTATCTCATGAATTGCCGTCCAGCAGCTTCGCTCGACCGTTTGAACGTCTGCGTACGTTGGTCACATCCTGCTCAGCAGAGTCCACAGGTTTGATACCAACATGATTTCTCTGGCGACATCGGTATTCGGCGATGCTGCGCAACGGACTGTCAGCGTGCCTGCTCAAAGCGATAAAGGATGGTCTCACAGCAGTCAAAGGTCTTCTATTGAGTTAATCGGAAACGAGTCCAGGAAAACTGGTGCAGAGCAACAGGCTCAACGCAACGATAATGTTCGGCAGCTTGCAAAGAATGTGCCTCGTTGGTCGTGTAATACCGGTCTTACTGAAGAGGTCAATCCTTTCCAACCACCACACAATAGCCCACTCGACCCAAACGGCTCGGCTTTCGAAGCCAGAGCCTGGACCAAAGCAGTTCTTGCCCTTCGATCAAAAGATCCTGGAAAGTATGCAGAGAGGACTACTGGCGTCGCCTTCCGTGATCTCAGTGCCTACGGCTTTGCAGTGCCTACAGGATATCAGCAAAATGTAGGCAATGTTTGGCTAGGGGCCCTCGGTCTAGTACGCAAGCACCTTGGAACTGGAAAGAGGAAAATCGAGATTCTTAGAAGTCTGGATGGGATAGTTGAAGCTGGAGAGATGGTTGTTGTACTGGGTCCTCCCGGTTCTGGCTGTACGACCTTCCTCAAAACCATATCGGGCGAAACCTACGGCTTCAACGTCGACGAGAGGTCACATTTGAACTATCAAGGTGAACTCACCCGGAATTTATAATTTCTAAGTCAGCTAACGCGCGATTCGGATAGGTATTAGTGCAAAGCAGATGCAAAATGAGTTCAGGGGCGAGGCCATATACACAGCTGAGAATGATGTCCACTTCCCGAAGCTTACAGTCGGACAGACGCTCTATTTTGCTGCTAGAGCACGTGCTCCCCGTGAAATTCCAGGTGGCGTTTCAAAAGACGTCTATGCCAAACACATGCGCGATGTTGTCATGGCCACCTTTGGAATCCTACATACTATGGATACCAATGTCGGTAATGACTTTGTTCGCGGTGTATCTGGCGGCGAACGCAAACGTGTTACCATTGCGGAGGCGATGCTGTCGCAGGCTCCTCTACAATGCTGGTAAGTCTTCCTCAGACTCAGTATTGAACGTCGTCCTATGCAACCTTTCAAATCTTGCCTGTCTTGATTTCCCTTTGTCACTATTTTGTCGCTAAGTTGCCTGACTACATCGATTCTGCTTGCACAGTGCCTACAAGTTCAGCCGTACTACAATCCTGCTACATACAGCTTACGGTTGATTAGGGATAATTCCACACGTGGTCTCGATGCGGCAAATGCTATTGAATTTGCCAAAACTCTTAGAATGAATACACAACTCTCGGGCGCCACAGCCTGTGTTTCTATTTATCAGGCTTCCCAAACTACCTACGACCTATTTGATAAAGTCTTGCTCCTGTATGAAGGCCGTCAAATTTTCTTCGGAAAGACCACCGAGGCTAAGCAATACTTCCTTGATCTGGGTTTTGACTGTCCCGCTCGCCAAACAGATGCCGACTTTCTGACATCCATGACCAATCCGCAAGAGCGTTTAGTCCGCGCAGGTTACGAACATGTCGTTCCACAAACTCCAGATGACTTTGCAGACCGGTGGAACAACAGCTCCAATTATTATCAACTCAAGCAAGATCTTGACGCGTACGACAAACGATTTGCCATAGGTGGCAAGCATCTCGACGAGTTTGCTGCATCCCGCAGAGCTCAGCAAGCAAGTAGTCAGCGAAGGAAATCACCATTCACCCTAGCCTACCCCGAGCAAATAAGCTTATGCCTGTGGCGCGGCTTCACCAGGCTGCGAGCAGATCCGTCCATCACGCTCGTGGCGGCTTTCTTCAACATTTTGATGGCCTTGGTAGTCTCATCCGTGTTTTACAATCTCCAGCCTACTACCGGAAGCTTCTTTCAGCGTGGCGCTTTATTGTTCTTTGCCGTTCTTCTAAACGCTTTCGCCTCAGCGCTCGAGGTAGGTGGACTTCAGACCGTATTGAGCGGTCTTCCGCTAAAATTTATTAGATCATCGTTCTCTACGCCCAACGGCCCATCGTCGAGAAGCATGATAGATATGCACTATATCACCCATCAGCCGAGGCGTTTGCAAGCATGATCACGGACCTTCCTTATAAAATCATAAACTCTATCTGCTTTAACCTCGTTCTTTACTTTATGGCCAACCTTAGGCGCGAACCAGGCCCCCTTTTCTTTTTTCTTCTCGTCTCGTTTATTGTCACGCTTGTTATGTCAATGATGTTTAGAACGATCGCTTCCGTAACCCGTACGTTGGAGCAGGCTCTGGCGCCTGCAGCACTTATAATTACCGCTCTTGTTATCTACGCTGGATTCGTAATCCCGACAACATATATGGTCGGCTGGGCAAGGTGGATTAATTTTATCAACCCTGTGGCATATGGCTTTGAAGCTATTATGGCTAACGAATTTCATAACCGGAACTTCACTTGCAGCACCTATGTCCCATTTGGCGGCCTCTATGATGATGTGCCCGCGGTCAATAGAGCCTGTTCTGCTATTGGCTCTGTTCTTGGACAGACTACAGTGAATGGAGACGTTTATCTCGCCAGCGCTTTTGGCTACCATAACTCGCACAAATGGCGAAACGTCGGCATTATGGCCGCTTTCCTCGTGCTCTTCCTCGTCACCTACGTCTGGTCTGCAGAGACTGTGCGAGCGAAGAAAAGTCAAGGAGAAGTACTCCTGTTCCAACGCCGGAAATTGGAACGAGAGATCAGCATGCAGCAACGCACCGATACTGAAAGGGGCGAATCTGGCATCCCTATGCAAGTCATCACGGACCAATTCACCCCCAGAGAGCAGTTGAATCTTCAGAAACAGACTGCAACCTTTCATTGGTCAGACATAACCTATGACATCAAAGCCAAAGGAGGAAGTCGTAGGTTATTGAACATGATAGACGGCTGGGTAAAGCCTGGAACACTTACGGCTCTGATGGGCGAATCCGGTGCTGGCAAAACTACACTACTCGATGTGCTTGCCTCACGAAAAACTGTTGGAATAATCGGAGGCGATATGCTTGTTGATGATCTCGCCAAAGATGCAAGCTTTCAACGCAAAACTGGGTACGTCCAGCAGCAAGATCTCCACCTACAGACGTCGACTGTCCGTGAAGCACTCACCTTCTCTGCCTTACTCCGTCAGCCTGCCTACATCAAGCGAGCGGATCGACTGGCATATGTGGATGAGGTGATTGAACTTCTTGACATGCAGCCATTTGCAGATGCTGTTGTAGGTGTCCCTGGCGAAGGTCTCAATGTCGAACAACGGAAGCGCGTCACGATTGGCGTAGAGCTTGCTGCAAGGCCACAACTTCTCCTTTTTCTTGATGAGCCAACATCTGGCCTGGATTCTCAAACGTCTTGGTCGATCTGTGATCTCTTAGATAAGTTGACCAGGAATGGCCAGGCTATCTTGTGTACCATCCATCAACCCTCTGCGATATTATTTCAGCGTTTTGACCGCCTCTTGTTCCTCGCAAAGGGCGGCAACCCCGTATATTTTGGTCCCATCGGCGACAATGCCTCGATACTCACTGGCTACTTGGAGCGAAATGGTGCAGCACCTTGTGGCGTGACGCAGAATCCCGCGGAATGGATGTTGGAAGTTATTGGTGCGGCTCCAGGTTCTTCGACCACCATCGACTGGCCGCACGTATGGCGTGCAAGCAAGGAATACCAAGAGGTCAAAAGCGAGCTCGGGACATTGCAGTGTCAACGGGATATCGATGATTCGAGTTCAGAAATAACCACCGACGCCAAACAGGCATTCCAGGAGTTTGCGCAGTCATTTTCTGTACAGTCTTGGGAAGTCACGAAACGCGTTTTCCAGCAGACTTGGCGAGATCCCGTCTATGTTTACAGCAAGCTTGCGTTGTGTCTGTTTTCTTCCTTGTTCATTGGCTTCTCATTCTTCAAAGCTACTAACAGCCAGACTGGGTTGCAAAACCAAATGTTTGGCATTTTCTTGCGTAAGTTCCTGTTACCCGAATTTCCTGAGCATTATCAGCGCTAACTTGCTTGAAGTTGGCAGCATCCTGCCAAATCTTGTAGAGCAAGCGCATCCTCGTTTTGTGACACAACGTGATCTGTATGAGGCGAGAGAGCGGCCTTCGAAGTCTTATTCCTGGCAGTCGTTCATGCTTGCGAACATACTGGTAGAACTTATATGGTCGCTGCCTATGGCGGTGGTCATCTTCTTCTGCTGGTATTATCCGATGGGGCTTTATCGTAACGCCGAAGCAACTGACTCGGTCACCATACGAGGGTTCCAAATGTTCCTCTTCATCCTCCAATTCGTGATTTATGCATCTACTTTCGGTAGCGCTACAATTGCTGGCGTTGGCTCGGCGGAGGTGGGGGGCGCGTTGACCAATGTCCTATTCTCGCTCGCACTTGTATTTTGTGGTGTTCTAGCCACGAAGGACCAGCTACCAGGATTCTGGGTTTTCATGTACAGACTATCGCCGTTAACGTACTTGGTAGCCGGTATGCTCACGACTGCGGTCGCAGACACAGATCTCGTGTGTGCAACAAACGAACTGCTGCGATTCGACGCCTTTCCGGGACAGAACTGCTCCGCCTACCTCGCTCCATACGTCAATACCTTGGGCGGTTACCTCCAGCCTGGCACTGAAGGTTCTGCTAGTTGCGAGTTTTGCCCGTTCGGCAATACTGATCAGTACCTTGCTCTGCTCGATATGCACTACGATCAAAGTTGGCGCAATTTCGGCATCTTATGGGTGTTCATTCTGTTTAACGTCAGCTTCGCCTTCTTCGTATATTGGCTTGCCAGGGTACCAAAGAAGTGGAGCCTAAAGGGCAAGGAGAGACGATAGAAGTGGCAGTTTTCGTAAAGTTATCGCGAAATCGTGCTGTAGTGCGCAGAAACGAGCGAGTGCGAAGGGTAGAGCGGTGGCAGGAGCGAAGGAAAGAGAGAGGGAAGGAGCGAGGGATGAAGCGAAGTAAGAAGCGAAGTAAGAAGCGAGGAAAGATGTAATGATGGGAGGAGCAGAGGGGAGGCCAAAGCAGGAAGCTAGGCATAGCAAAGTGGCCGGATAGGCTAACAGTGTGATAGCCCACAATGTGATGGTCTTGCGGTGTGATAACCCATGGGCCCACGGTGTGATAGCTCACAACGTGATGAGCTTACGGTGTGATGACCCACAATGTGATGGTCTTGCGGTGTGATAACACATGGGTCTACAGTGTGATAGCACACAATGTGATGATAACATAAAGAGTGGTGAGATATCCAAACAGTTGACTTTCCTATGATTACCCCAGGCAGGTCATTCACCAGGCCACGAGCAATCCACAATGGCTAATTCCTACGTCCTTTCTCAACATTTTTTCGTTGTTGAGAGTAGAAGAGGTTCGCAATGGAGCCTTCGGCGTCGCGGTCGTAAAGGCCACTAATCTGCGGCCTTCGGCCGGTTGTCATGCAACCTTCATGGCGACACGATACGTGGTAAGGTAGGTGACTCACCTTAGCTGTGGCAAAGTACTGTATGTTTCTTTTAATGGGGGATGAGGAGGCAACCGAATTCTTTTTCTGTATATATTCAACTATTTTGCTCTCACCGCTTGTTCACTCAACAGTTTACCCCGTGCTAGCAAACTGGAATAAAAACGGGAAAAGAAAGGGAGCCAAATGCAAGAGCTAAATGTATGTCGCTGAAGACAGATTTATTTTGTTGCTGCTGTGTTAAGCTGATATTAAATATCACCGGGTTGTAGACTCGAAGTAAGAAAACTAACCGCCTCGCCTCGAGAGAAAGGAAAGGGGCTACTCTGCAACAGGTATTGAAAATTTTCACAGCCACAGCAATTGATCTGCTCAATTGCTTGTCGTTACACAGATTCATTTAATAATCTACAGCTAAAGAGGTACATTATAAGTAGAGGTTGTGTCTCATAACAATCCCAAATCGTAGTTAAATGAAGGTCTCCCTACTAATTTAAGCCTATAAATACCATTAACCACGAAGTCTACATATAAATAGACAAAAACACTACCTTATAGAGACAAGCTATTTAGGTACTTTACTAAATATAACTATAATCTGTAATGATTTGCTACCACCTCGAACAGTGCGTACACCGGTCTCCGCTCTGGCGTCTGTGCCCACGGAAGGCGTAGAATAGCACAAAGAACTTTTTTATGCAGTATTTTAAACGACATACTGCATAATTGCATGTGGTTTTTCACGTATTATGCTAAATTCAAATCCAAGGCGGCGTCGAAACCAATGTTTGGCGTCGCAGATATTAATCCGCGTCAAAATTAGATACATTGAAGCTTAGCTACTATCTATATGTATATATAGTAGCTGAGAAATGGGGCCGCTACGTTATCAATGATCTCTGGAGCTTTGCTGTTATGTAGAGGAGAATATTGCCCAGAGATAAAGACGATCGTAAGTGGGGAGGCACACTGACACAATCGAGTTCTGAAATGCCACGCCCTTTTGATAGAGACATGACAGATGAGGCTTGTATCTCTGACGTATCCCCTGACAGAATAATAGTACCAACGAATACAATCATCCCGGGTGCCTGACCGCCCTCCCCGGAGGGGTAGTCTTCTTTGACTCGTCTTTCTCGTGGAATTCCTAGGTCCCTCATACTACTGCATATACAGGCAACGTAGCCACCCATGTGATTAGAACGTGAAAAGAAGCACTACGCACTGATCTACATCTATCAATAATTTTGTGCTTTTTTTAACCCATGTTGGTCGACTTGGACATTGCCTTTCGTACTCACCGATGCGACCCCCGTACAGGCCGACTAGTGATGGTCCCCACTAACCGGACATTACGATGATGGGTAGGATGAGTTCCTGTCAAAACTTTTGCAGACCAAGAGCTGATTTTCTCCAAGGGTATGCAGCCATGTTCAGATACAAGTGAGGCTACGCATTGGAGTACGTAAGACTCTATATCGTTTTTCTCGTTACATGTCCATATTCACACAATACAGTGGCATAGTATGCTGTCGCGTGAGAACAGAATACCTATGCTGTTGAATCGCACGAGCTGGTATAACTGTGGTCACCCCCTCGAGTTACTCTAATAAGATATGCCGACATCGTAGAGCTCCACCTTTTCCAATGTTGCTGCGGGGTTCGCATCACAAAGTATATTCAGCGGAGTCCACTTGATGGGTCCATTCGATAGGTTCATTTGACAGGTTCATATCTGGGCTGAACGCTCTATGAAAACCACAATTAAGACAAGGGTTAGGAAAGCAAGCAACTATGCCGATCTTACTCGCTCACACTCCTCGAGTAAAGTCATTGGTAGTGATTACACGTCGCCAGCACGGTGTCCCGTAGGTTGCTGGTACACCGTTTTTGTCGATAGTTAGAGCACAACTCCCCATAATTTGTGACATTGGTCTTAAATTCGATTGAGGCTTTCAACCGACACATCATCGACGACAACCTACTTTCCTTAATATTATTGGTGGGAGTGGCAACGGTAGGCTGTCCTCAAGAGGGTACCTCTTGGATAGGATTTCCACAGGTTGACATGACGGAGAGAGAAGACCTAGAGGAGAGTATGGGGCAGATATAAAGTCCCTCGCCCCCCCCCCCCGTCTTTTGATCATGGACATAGTCAACTCAAGCACGTTTCAGTAGGAGACTTCGTCGTTTCAACAGACTTTCGTACGCTAGAAGTTTTGTTCCTCGCAAGCTACAATGTCTTCAGCAACGACGACAGGTGCAGTGCATGGAGGTGACTCGCTATCTTCCAGGTAATACCTCGCTCTGTTCATCTATTTTACCCTTCACAAGTGTTCTATCATACAAAACAAGCTTCGTTTAATCATCAACGGTATTAGATTCATATCAACTAACGTCTGTCTGGCCAGTGCGGAACCGTATATAGCCAACAAAACGACCAAGGACGAACAGCATGAAATGCGTCAAGCCGCGCTACAAAGGTGGCTCTCTTCGCCGGAACAACCGTATACTACTCTCCAAGATGAGAAGCCGCGCAACGATAAGAAATGACGTCCTCAATGACGCAGAGGAGGTGGGAGTTCAGAATAACCACTGCTCTGGAGATAACGCTAACAAAACGAACAGAGGGTACGGAGAGAACGGCAGATTGAACAATCAACTTGTTTCTAAAGTCGACCTATCGTGAAATGTCAGCAGAGCATTGTCGACAGAAATTCAATTCTATATGACGCTTCTCAACAGCGCAATTTTGACTTTTAGTCTCTTCCATTCTCGGGAATGTGTGTGGCGAGATGCTATCCAGTCAAAACCGATATAAAATGGATGAAGCAAACACAACGCCAACAGTATCTCTAATATTTCAGGGGGAGCTTGTGTGCGTCAGATAGACGTTGATATTCCACAAATAAAATAGTTGCGATAACTTATGGCGGACAATGAATAATGTGAGGCATAACTACAAAATAACACGAAACACCGGCGTCATTACTGCTCCCCAAAAGACTTCCCATAGAAATCATTCTTTCGAAAACTATACATATCACATCAGCTTGCGATGCCCTCCAAAACCCGTAGATACATATTTCCCGCTCCCAGTGGCTCGGTACGCGCTGCATGACCAGATGAGCGAAGATGGCGTTTTTGAAAGTATCAAAGTACAAGCGGGTGTGCTGTAGAACGCCTGCTTTAAAGCCGGTAGTGTCCTCAGTAACCTTGCTCGTGGCAGCCCTAGCCCTAGGTGGATAGCAGCCTTGCCGTGCATTTTGGGGGCTAAATGCTCTGAGCAGTGACCATAGCGTGGCCATCGAGGGGCAACCGAAACAGGCGATGTGCATTTCGCGCCACCATTATTAGATTTTTGCCATTTTACTTGCCCCACATCACTCTCGGTGAGAGATCCAAAAGCCGAATCCTCATTTCCGGAGTCTGCGGGTTTGGATGTGGCCATCAGGGTGACAAAAAGCTATCAACAGTGATGGAGCTGAGGTCGCTTGGAAAGTGATATTCCGTTATAGGACTAGCGGATTCGGTGAAGTAGTGCTAAAATGACGGATCAGACCGCACTTAGTGCGGCATTCGCGATGTAGCATCCGACCGAACCAGGATGTCGGGCCTTTTAGCGATGCGGAGTCCCCACAGATTACAATGAAGTGAAGCAACACCGACTCGCTCATCTCACGAACCCCCATGCGGCCCGCGAAACAGGAATACCAGCGTGCTGGGTTGGCGCACGAAAAGCCGCTTTACTAGCCCGTGGGGGCGGTTAATAAACGCGTGTATGGCAGTTGTGTACCCTCCGGCACACGATCTCTCTCACCACATCTGCAAAGCGAGATAATTCAAAAAGGGGGCGGTGTCATCTCAGGGGATTGAACTTACATAGGTGGCGTGCAGAGATTTCATTCCTGTCGTAGGGAATGATGGCAACAACAGCAACGGAGTATGCGCTGGAGCCGCGCAGTTAAATCTCATTGGTCCACAAGCTCACAAAATATAAGCTGGGTCCTCGGTCTCGACCCCTATGCCCCGCAACACCTCAGACACAGCCTCTGCAAGTGCTCGAGTACGGAGTACATCTAAAGCTGAGCAGCAGATCTGCTAAAGTCCCGCAGAACAAATCTTACTTTCTTTCACTACAGCCCTGGTAAAATAAAATAAAATAAAACGACACGCACCATATGCATATGCAGTCTAGTGCCAAGAAAGGGCCTCCTATCCTGCATGCGTGTGTCAGAGAAGGCGCGCGCGCTGCACGTTCCCGCCTCAAACACGTTACACGCACCTATAACGCGAAATTGAAACTGACTCGTCGTTCTTAAACGGGGAATATCATAACACGCAGCTCTTAAGGGTGGGGCGTTGCGCTAGTGACTGACGAATCCGTGGTCGGGGTGGCCATTTCCTCCACCACCCGGTGAACATTTTGGGAACGATGAGTCCTGGGAAGGTGAAAAATGAGTTTACCCCCCTGCACGCTTTTGGAACGATGGCGGCCCCAGGGTGGGGAGCACATTAGCTCTCCCCCACCCCTGCACGGTTGAAAAATGCTGACCGTGGGGGCGGGGGAGTCCATTTGGTCCACCCCCTCCTCTCCCCTGGACGATCTTAACAAGCTGAATATGGGAACGATGAGGGGGCAGAAAGTCTCATGCATGGCGGCACCACATCGTATATACTAGCAGGTCTGCATATTTGATATGCACAGATCTGCCGGGGAAGTAGGGTGGGGATGCCGGCCGTTTAGCCTCGTATTTCCGGAACGCGGGTTACCAACCATATCGATAAATTTACTAGTTGAAACATGCACTCATGCGCGATTTGGAAAGGCTGGCCAATGGCTGGTCAATGGCAGGTCAAAGGCAGGTCAAAGGCTAGTGAAAGGCTAGAAAGAGGTGTGCTGTTGGCTCGGCTCTCCCCCGAGCCTCCGGCCATCATTCCCATCTCGGTTTCGGAGACGGTCTCGCCCAGCCATCCACGGCACATCTACTCACGGAAGGAGATTTGGCGGTGAAGGGCTGAAAAGAATGATGTATCCTTACCTTAGCTCCCACCCGGATCTTTTCTTATCTCGGCTCTAGAGACCGTCTCGCCCGTCCATCCAAGACCCATTCACCGCCTCAAACATGCACACACCTATCTAATTCATAAGTACCGGCAAGAAAGGGTGGCGTGGCTTTGGCCCGGCTCTTCCCCGAGCCCATTCCGTGCATTTTTCACATCTCATCTCGGCTTCGGAGCCGGCCCCACCAACGCATCCAAGACATATCAGCCACACTCTCAATCACGGACCGGGACAAAACGCATGGTGTG
This sequence comes from Pseudogymnoascus sp. 05NY08, assembly GCA_001662605.1. Taxonomy (NCBI): domain Eukaryota; kingdom Fungi; phylum Ascomycota; class Leotiomycetes; order Thelebolales; family Thelebolaceae; genus Pseudogymnoascus; species Pseudogymnoascus sp. 05NY08. The sequence continues at coordinate 63,178 of KV458910.1, forward strand.
CCGATGACTGCTAGCCGACACGATGCGGCTCGGATTCTTTATTTCCAATTCCCGCTTTTTTCACTCATCCACCTCCATACATACACCCATCCCGAAAACACTCGATTATTCATTCACAGAGTGAGACTGTCCACCATTTGTCGCATTAACAAAATAGAAATAGTTCATTGCTATGATGGCTTATACTGCGGGATTTAATTTAATTAGAGACAAATACGAATACCATGCACGATACCGTGGCACTTATTTCGACCTTTAGCATTGGAATAAATTTAGTTTGTTACTTGATTTAGAGGGTATGTCGTCATAATGCCAGGGTCCAAGTACCCCGCGGCATTTATTGGCGGGGCGTTCCCGCTTCCCGCCAAGGTCCCTAACGATAAGTGAGAATGCTTCATCTCGATTGGGTAAATGCTTAGCACTGTCCCCTACTTACTTAATACACGTTCATGGACCAGTCTGGGTGTTTTTGTTGTGGGTCCAGTGTAAAGATCGGCATTTTGAGTTGATTCAATGACCAACTGGAGCCAGGCAGGGATGCACAATGATGGCATCTAGAATAGGGAACTCGGGTGTGGCAATTATGCCACCATGAATATAGCGTCTCAGCAGTATGCAAGAGTTGCTTAGTTCATATATCATTGAAGATCTAATCTTCGCCTTTTATTTCTACAAATAAACACCAAAAGCTCGCACATATCTATCACTCAAACCTACGCTGTGCTGTACTCTCCTCGCGATCTCCGTCATCAACTCAAGCCAGCCAAGAACTATCCACGTATGGCCGAACTCATCGGATTTGGCCTGTCGGCTTCAGACAAACTAATCGACAAACACTTTGACAAGCTCCCCGACAAAATCACCTCACCCATGGGAAAAGACATCCCCTACATCACCGAAAAAATGCACACCCAAACCGGAACAAATACCGAGCACAACCCCCACCGCCGCCGCCGATCCCCAGACTCAGACCCAGACTCTCCCTACCACTCCGCTGACGCCCGCACCCGCCGCTCCAATCGCGACGATCGCAGATCGAGGCACGAAGACACGAGAGACAGAGACAGCCACGCTGAGAGACCAAGACGTCAGCGCGCCGCTGATATGAGGGAAGACTCGTCACCGCAACCGAGGCGTGTGCGCGTTTCCTCTCCGCCTTCGCAGCGCCCGGGGTTGGCTACGCGGAGAAGCCAGTCAGTGCGTGCACCGCGGAAGGCGTCAAGGCGTGGGGATGAGAGGCGCGGGAGCAGGGACAGGAGAAGAAGCAGGAGCAGCTCCTCGGAAGGCATCGCTGGGCGTTTCATGGATGACCCGGTAGCGAGAGGTGCGATGGGGGTTGCCGTTGGCGGTGTGTTGGCGAAACAAGCAGTGAAAGCGGGGGATAAGTGGAAGGATAAGGGAAAAGGGAAAGAGCAGCACAAAGGGAAGGGGCATGCTGATGATGAGATACTTGTGACTCTTGCTGGGATGGCCTTAGGAGGGGTGGGGTTGCTCTTTGCGGGTGACAAGTATAGGGAGAAGAAAGAGAGGGAGGAAAAAGAGAGGCATTCGAGGGGGAAGGCAAGGCACGAGAGGGTGGAAGGGAGGAAGGAAGATAAAGAGAGAGAGAGGAATACACGGGAATGGGTTGAGAGAAGTAGGGATGGGGAGGTAGAGAGGTATATGCGGGAGGAGAAGATAGCGGAAGAGGGGCGGGGTGGGGGATTTTACGACAGGAGGGAAACATATGACGACGTGTGGAGAGGACATGGATATGATGATAGGGGACAAAAAAGATGATTCTCGCATCTAATATAAGCAAATATCCAACCACCTATGACAAACATACAACAGTGATGATACAGGGTAGCCCGTTGACAAGAATGTTCTCCCAGCCCCAACCCCACCCCCTTACATCAGTCGGCCTGAGTCCGCATCAGCCCCGCCTTCCAGAAGTCCAGTCAACAAACCATTAGTAAGACCACTAACACCAACGGCAGTATCTAAAACACCACCAACCAAGCCGTCCAGATATGTAAGCTGGCGACGTGAAAGTGGTGCTCCAGAGATGACGGGGAGGAGAACAATTAGAAAGGCGACTCGGAGTTGCATGGTTCTGCAATATAGATTGTCAGACTGAAATAAATTGTGTGTGGGGGGGGAGGGGGGGTAGTAAAGCTTACGGGGCCGGTGTTGTGGGAACAGGATGGCAGTAGTTGGGAAGGTTTGGTTGTAAACGTTATTAAGCGGACTGTACAGGCGACAGTTTGATGATTTTGGTGGGCTTCTGTCGTGCATTTATACACAATTCAGCACCTCGAACAGCGCTTCTCTCAGTTACAAATAAATTATCGTCAAGATTACTTTCTTTGCGCTCTGTATGATGACTGGTGCTTTTGTGCAACCATCCTAAAGTAGGTATCCGAACAGTAAATATTGTTTAATGTAGTAGAATGCCTTAGTTTCAGCTAGCCATACTATGGTGCTATGAGACATAGCGTCAACGAAGAAGAGTATTATTCCACCCCCCAACTTTACGATGACAGATTTGTGCCCATGATCGCTGTAGAGTGCCTAGACATGGTGCTCCCTTCGTAGTATTCCACCTAGCAATTTACCAATATCAGGGGCCCCGCCGCCACCACCACCACCACTATCAGAACCAAGGAGACTGCCGATCGTGTTGCCTAGAAAGTCTATACCCTGGCGAGTTGCAAGCGGTGCTGCGAGGATGACCGGAAGAAGGACAATGGCTGAGGCGACGCGTAGTAGCATGGTTCTGTGATATAGATTGTGAGAATAGAATGAAGGGGTTGGTAGTATGTAAAGCTTACGCTAGTAATTCGGGATATTGTAGGAAGGAGGGTAATAGTTTATGAGAGTTTATTGTAGTGGTGTATAGGCAATAGTTGTAGTTTGTAGACGAGATTTCGATGCTAATAATGTGGGTTTCTGCCCTGTATTTATACAATCTGTTGTCATACAAGCATAGTCCGAATAGCGCTTTACTAAACTCAAAGTAATGATTGCTAATATTGTTGTTTCTGCCCTCCTTACGGTAGAATCGCTAGCAATTTGTTTCACGTGTCTTAGCCTAGCTACGAGCCACAAGACACTGCGGTCGCTATAGTGCGGCTAGACATGGCGTTCCCCTCCTAAAACATCATTCAACACACCACGACGAAGGACACTCAAAAGAAGGTCGTAATAAATGTCCTCAATAAAATTTGGATCGGCTGGGGGTTTTGGAGCCGGTGCTGCGAGGATGACCGGGAGAAGAACGATGACGAGCGAGGCGAGGTGGAACTGCATGGTTCTATGATATATATTGTGAGACTAGAATAACGAGGGGCTAGTAGCAAGTAAAGCTTACGGTAGTAGTTGAGAGTGTTATAAGAAGGTGTTGGTAATAATTGATGGGTTTAATTGTAGTGGTGGTATGCGTGACGAGTGTAGTTTGTAGATGAGAGCTCGATGGTGTTTGGGTAGGTTCCTATTGTGTCTTATATATAGTTTATACGTTATACAAGCTAAGGCAGAACGTTGCTTCTCCTAGCCACAGTGTAATGATTGCCAACGCTGTTGTGTTTGTCCTCACTTTATGGTAGGATTGCCAGCAATATTGTTCCACTTGTGTATGTCTAGCAGTAGATACTATTTAATGTTACAGCATGACTTAGCCAAGCCATGATGCTACAAGATGTAATATTATTCTAACCCAGCCTGTCAAGAATAGAGCTGTGCCCACCGACACCAAGGACCGGTTCTAAAAGATTATTCGCCGCATATAAGCCATTATTCGTAATATCTCTAAATGTCTTGCTCAAAAAATTAAATTGGCGACGCAGAAGCGGTGCTACAAGGATGGCAGGGAGCATAATGATGAGTGAGGCAAGGCGAAGTCGCATGGTTCTGTAATGTGCATTGTTAGATATGAATGAATAAGTGTCGGTGAAGCTTACGTTGGCGGTTGGGGCTACTATAGGAAGATCGTAGTGATAGTTGACGAGATTTAATTGTAGTATTGGTCTCGGCGATTGGGTTGAAGGAGATTGTGGGTTGTGATTTGGGCAGGTGTAGTCTGTTGACGAGAGTTCGATGGTGTTTGCACGGGTTTCTGTCGTGCATTTATACACAATCTATATGTCACACAAGCCTACATCAAACAATGCATCCTTCTCTCAGCTCTAAATCAATGATCGTCAAGTTTATTTTCTCTTGTGCTCTCTATGGTAGGAATAGCTAGTGTCTTTGCGCCACTTTCTGAAAAAACAAGCCAGTCGAACAGTAGATATTGCTCAACGCGGCAGCATGTCTTAGAGACCTAGGATATCCCCTGTAGTCACCACTATGTCTACCCCCGTATCAATCAGTAAATCACTGACTAAGCTGTCTGCAGCGGGGCTTTGAGGGCTTTGAATTGGTGCTGCCATGATGACTGGGAGGAGGAAGAAGACGAGCGAGGCGAGGCGAAGTTGCATAGTTCTAATATATTGATTGTTAGACCAGGATAAGTTAGGTAGTAGTAAAGCTTACGCTAGTGGTTGAGGTGTTATAAGCAGAGGGTGGTAATAGTTGATGATATTTAATTATATCTGTGGTTCTGGTATTGCATTTGGGAGAGTGTAGTTGCTGGATGAGAGTTTAGTCTGCGTGGGCTGTTCTTTATACTCAATCTATATGTCACAAGCCTACATCAAACAGTGCCTTTTTCAGCTACTAGTTAATGACCGTTAAAATTTGTTTTGTGCTGTCTATAGCTATAGTATGGTAGCTGACGTTTTGTGCCACTTGCGTACAACAAGTAATTCTAATGGTCGATATCACACAATGTGGTGGCATGTCTTAGCTACAACAGGATATCAATAATCGACGGCACAGTATCCACCGCATTCTCCAGTAGGTCACCAATTAGGCTGTCTGCAGCGGGGCCTTGGGGGCTTTGAATCGGTGCTGCCATGATGGCCGGGAGGAGGAACACGAGCGAGGCGAAGCGAAGGTGCATGGTGCTGTAATATGGTTACTAAACTATAATATGGTAGGTAATAGCTTGCCCTACGTACATTGGCAGTGGAAGTTATTTTAGAGAGATGATGATAGTAGTTGACTAGATTTAATTGTGGTGGTTCTTCGTGTGAGTGTGGTCTGTGAATGGGAGTTTTCCCGTGGTTTTATCCATGGTCTATACGTCACACAGGCCTGAGCTGAATAGTGCTTCTCACGTCCAAAAACAATTATCATCAAGATTGTTGCATTTTTTTGGTTCTCACTGTGGTAGGAAGGCTAGCGGTTTTGTTTCACTTGCTTGTGATTATAAGGGTAGAATGTCTCAGGCCAGCTGTCAATTTCATCCCGAACTTTCCGCGCACTCTTACCAAAGCCGGCCTTCTCAAGTTTTCCTTCTTTATGACTCTAGTTGACACTCAATCTCCCTCTCATCCATACCTTGGCCTTCCCTTTCGCGGCTCCCAATCCGTTGCGTCCCATTCCGCCACCAGTGCCCCTCTTCTCGTTGAGATCCCTCAGACTATTCTTCTGAATCCTTCTCCAGCTGTATCCCAAGAAGGCCCCCCTCTTTCTGCACTCGAGAACTCTTTGCCTGTACTCTCCATCTCTGAGCAATCTATCCCTGGGCCTCTTCTTCTCTTTTCTACCATATGCACGCACGAAACCGCGAAGATACTCTTTTTGCTCCTCGCCCATCACAAATCCTTCAATCTCTCGTTCGATTCGGCGGAGTTTTGTGGAATCGTAGGCACTACCCACGTATCCTCGTGCTAAAATTTGAATTTCGCGATTGAAACATCGAAGGGCAGCGTCAAGCTCGTCATCTGTAGGTGGAGTAAGATTTACGGCATCATCGACGCTGGTGCTGAAGTCGGAGATAGGCTCTTCTTCATCGAAGTAGTGGGTGTCATCAATGGATTTGATAGCTGGTACAAAAGGTGGAGTCATAATGTGAATACGATCCCAGAGGATGTCTTTGAACCAACGGTGCGATTTGATATCTTCTGCGTCATCGGGGTAAACGTAACGGCCAGCATAGTCACGATTGTTTGACGTAACGAAGTCTCTTGCCTTATATCGGCGCGAGCAAAGGCGCTCCCCTTTCTCTTGAATCATTCGTTTGATAAGATCCTGACATCGGCTGCTAACAGCGGGTTTGCTTGGGAATGCAAATGTAGTCCGGTGGCCCTGTTTCATATTAGGTCTCGATAATCAACCTGTGAAGCAATGGCTTACAAGAATATTGAGTTTTGTTTGAGCTCTTCCGCCTTCTTCCGCGAGAAATGGGGTGTGGCCATAGAGACACTGTGTGAGTGTTAGATCCTGTGTGGTTGTACGTAACAGTGCGTCCCACCTCATAAAGAATTACAGCAACGCTCCACCAGTCACACCTTGCATCGTAAAGCTCGCCCCGGACTACTTCAGGTGCCATATATTGGCTTGTCCCAACAACACTGCGGGCAAGGGTTCGGTTACCATTCCGATTTCGCCAATTAAGAATTCCCTCGTCAGAACTAGAAGACTTCTTCTCATGTTTATCTTTGCCGCCCATAACAACGTGAGCAAGCTGCATGGCTACTGCCACTGTGCGACCATCTTTCTTGTCAATGGAATCCCCTTCGACGTTGATGCCGAGCTTGGTGAGCAAAGTGTACCTGTGATTATTATAAAAAGATTGGTCATGGGACCAATGTCCGTCGAATGCTAGACCAAAGTCTGAAATTTTCAGGTGTCCAGAGGCAGAAATCAAGAAGTTGTCTGGCTTGATATCACGGTGAATCCACCGTAGTCTGTGCGCCTCTTCGATGCAAAGAATCATTTCGGCAATATACCATTTGGTTACTGGCTCGGAAAGAATGTTGTCTCGGATCAAGAGCCCCAAGAAATCCCCCCCGGGCATATAATCCATAATCAGGTAAAGGTTATTCGCATCTTGGAAGCTGGCAATCAGCGGTACAACCCTGTATTTAAATGGGTCAGTATATGTTCTCAAAATTAAACTAGAAAGAGAAATCACCATCTTGATCCCTCCGAAGCAACAAGAAAGTCTCGCTCTGCACGCAGATGCCCCTCTTGACTGTTTCGTAGCATATCAGACTTCCGAATGACTTTCATGGCGTAGACTTCTTTCTTCTTGGGTTCAAAGAAACTGAATGGACTGAAGACATCATCTTTTTCACGAACAAGGCGAACAACGCCAAAGCTCCCTTTGCCAAGCACCTTCACAATTTCATACTGCGAGACCATCGGATCTGTTCCCTTTTGCTTGCGAAAGTGGTTCCTGGACTTCATTACACGGACCTCGCGAAGGTAGTTAGTCTCACTATGAAGCCAGTCCCGACGATGTTCAACCATTTCGCCGTGGGTCATATGTGCCGAATTTTCGTAAAGAACGCCCTCAAACTCTCTGAGTCGTAGGGATCGAGGGCTTGGACCGCTTGCAAGTAATCCGTTGTAATGGGTTTCAAAGAATATCTTTGCCGCAGCAGCTTTTTCGACGGTGATAACAGCTAAAGTTTTTGTTAGAGTAATCCGAGATACCGTTCAATAAAGCTATAATTTGAAAATCTTGAGTGCATGCAAAGCAAATTAAAAATTAAACTGAAATAAGGCTTACTTGGGACAGGTATTGGGGCAATCATAACCTCTTGCGCCACCTCTGAAATAGGCATCAAGCTGTTATTAACAATCGTCTCGTCCACTACCTGCTGTTTTGTGACCATCGCCTTCTTGTTTTCCGTATTTGACGAATGTCCCGATACCATCTTTCCAGCAGAAAACTTGGAGTCCAAACTCGTCATGCCCGTGGAATTCGTCCTCGCTGGGGCAGACTGCTTGCCCGCACTATTTCCACTTGTCTCTCCACTTGTTGAAGGCGAGACTTCCGGTGTAAGCTCCAGCACCCCTTTTTCAAGTGAAAGGCTGGGCCGGCTCTTGGGCGAGCGAATGACAACGGTGGGTGGTTGCACGGAGGGACGCATATTGTTGAATGACATCGAGACCTTCTTGACCAGTTCTCTCGCAAGTTCCACATTGCCTATCTGCGGGGATATAGGAGATGGGGGTTCAAGATTGCTTGCACTCGAAGCTACATTTTATTAGTTTTGAGACGGAAAATATGGGGGTGGGCAAGTCTTGCCTGAAAGAGGGCTGTTCGCGGAAGGACTCGTGGGACTCTTACCACTGTTTGTCAGGGAGCGCAGAACGGAGAGGATTTTCGAGCCATGGCGACGGATTTTCGACGGTCGTGGGGTACTGTCCTTGCTGGGGGATATAAGAGTGTTCGATTGCCGATCTAGAGGTTCTTCGATTTCGTCTTCATAAATCTTGAAGTTACCAGGACTATCGCCCTGGCTGCGAATTCGCTTCATCCTGAAGCTGGAGAACGCAATAGGCTATAAACACTGGAATACAGATATAATAAATAATGTATGTCTTGGTTAAGAGATCTGCCATAAAATGGCACCCATATTGATTCAAAGCGAAGACGTGGAACGCAAGCTTGAGGTGGTGTTTGTGTCGTTCATATCACCGGATGCTCCTTCCTTCTTGAGAACATGACCTTGCCAGGCACTTGCCACCACAGACAAGCTAGACAGCCACAGTGAATACCATGAAAGCAGTCACTGTTGATGTAATAATCACTTCCATATACACCTTGGAATATACAACCTCACACATACACCTCGAAACCAACAGTCACTCGCGCACTTCAACATCATCAGCTACATCCATATCTAATGACGACGTCAATTCAATTTATATGCTCTACGTATTGGAAATTGAGCACACAAAATTCTGTAAAAAAAGCAAAGATGATTTTTGGATAAAAACGCCATATTATGCACAAACCCCATCATCCCATGAGCATTTTCCCCACATCCACAAAGTCTATGAAGACCTGGGCCATAACCATTGCTCAGGTCGGGGACAGATGCAAAATACACCACACCGACTAGGTGTTCGGAACTAAAAAGAAAAATTGCTCCTGGAACACGTTGCACCAGCGCCATTATCGAGTTTTACATTAGTGGCAAGAGATCCAAGTATTTGGGATCATCTCTGAAAAGGCGTACGGTTGATCAACTGTCCACAGCCGCCTTTGAAGTACGGTCGTCTACTTGATCTCCAACATCTTGACGTCGAAGACGAGAGTGCTGTTGGCTGGGATGCCTGGGAGCGACTTGGATCCGTATGCCAAGTTTGCAGGGACGGTGAGACGGCGCTCACCACCAACCTGCATACCGGCAATACCGAAGTCCCATCCCTGGATGACCTCTCCAGCACCAAGCTTGAAGCTGAATGGCTTGCCCTTCTTGTTGGCATCGAAGACCTTGCCGTCAGTAAGCTTTCCGATGTAGCGCATGCCGACACGGTCGCCCTTCTTGGCGGCGGGTCCGGAACCAATCTTCTTGTCGTCAACCTTGACACCCTTGACGGTCCTGACGCCGAGCTCGGCCTTTCCCTTAGCAGCAGGCTTTGGGGCCTCGGATCCAGTTGGGCCAAGCTCAAGGTTCTTTGAGAATTGGACCTTCTTGGCGTCCTTGTCGGTGGCAGCAGCCTCGGAAGCAATGGCCTCTCCCTTGTTGTTCTTGAGCTTCTTCTGCTGCTTCTTGCTCAGCTTCTCGCCGTTGGTGCTAGTCTTCTCCATGATCTCATCGAGAGTCTCAGCTGGCTCCTCAGCGGCGCGCTTGTTCTTTCCCTTCTTGTCAGCCTTGGTGACAAGCGCGGGGACCTCCTCATCGTCCTCAAGCTCGAGGACGCGGGGGTCATCAAGAGTGTCTAACTCGTCGCTCTCCTCATCATCGTCAAGGAGCTCATCCTCATCGGGGGACAGGTCGTAGTCCTCATCATCCTCATCATCCTCATCCTCAGAGTCGTAAACACGGTGGTGGTGGTTGTGTCCCTCATCCTCATCAGCGATGAGGTAGTTTCCGGTAAGGTGGATGGAGTGAGTTCCGGTGACCTTGAAGAAAACACGCTCATCCTCGCCAATGGTGATGTCAATGGCTTGCTGGAAGTTCTGGGCATAAAGTTAGCAAGATGTGGCAAATTTGGTTCCTCTTTAAAGCTTACCTTCTCCGCGTCCAATGTGCAGATAACGAACTCCTCAATCTCCATATCCTCCTCATCATCCTCATCGGAATCCTCCTCATCATCATCCTCAGCAGCGGCCTTGGCCTTGCCCTTCACCTTCTTTGGCTCATCCTCCATATCCTCATCGGAGTCGTCCTTGTCAATGGAAGCCAAAAGCTCCTCAAGGGCAGCCTGCTTGCGGGCCTTCTTCGACTTGGCAGGGTCGCTGGGTCCAGCCTCCTCATCCTCCTCCGAATCATCCTCCTCTGAATCCGGTCCGGAAAGCAGAGCACGCATGTACTCATCATCGTCATCAGCCTCCGAATCATCCTCATCCTCCATGGGGCCAATCGGCTCACGGATCAGCTTGAGAGTTGCGCGCGCAACGCTGCCCTTGGGTGCCTCTGGGTCGATTGGTGCGCTTGGGTCAATGGCGGCCATAGTAATGCGGAACTGTGAATGGATAGTTAGCCCTGTGCCCATTGGTATAAGGAAACCATGGGCGTAGCTTGGAATGATCACAAGCAAACGGCGCATAGCTTGTTTTGGGTATCAACTTACAGTTGCTGGGAAGTCTGGGACCGCTGGGATGATCTCATCGCCACATGGCACCTCAAGGCCGTAAAAGGCAACCTAGAAGTAAAAATCAGTCTCTCTTCGCCGAAACCAAAGATCAACCCCAAAAGTCTTGGAATGTTGATCTTGAGACAATGGGGAATACGCACTGGAGTAAGGGAAGGCATTTTGTGAAGCGGAAAGTTGAAGTAAGGTGGTAGGTGGTGGAAGAATTGAAGTCTATCGCAAAAATAGAACTTTAAGAGGTGACGGGGGAGACTAGAGGTGAGTGAAGGAAGAGGAAAGGTGGAAGGGTCTTAACGAGCCTCGAAAACTTTCTGGAAACAATTTTTGAGAGGCTCCGACGCTAAGATAGCCTTATCTGCCTGGTAACCAGGCAACGGTCATGTGATTATCCACAATTGCCCCGCAAAGTCTGGATTGTAAATTTTTGAACCAAAAGTTGAAAGTATCATTTAGAGCATGAAAGAAAGTATCTTTCCTTCATATTTGCTATGTTTCCCATCTAAAACACTATTAACTTCAATATTTGGCAACGCCACCAATGTGAATGCAACCGATATCAGTCACTGTGATATTGGATCTCACGACGATGGTCTGTAGGAGCTTGGGGGCAACATGGACATGACTTAAAGCAAGCTAGATCGTGGAGAAACGGGTCCGTTAATGTTTATAGTAGTATAATGAAAATAATTGCGTAATGAAGTGTGTTCACCATGGTAACCTGCCACGACAACCAGGGTTAGCAAATTAAGTAAAA